>CAIGRP010091601.1:0-25282 GCA_903798385.1 Fraxinus cuspidata | reverse complement strand
AAATCAGGTTACAACATAACGCAAGCTTTCAATTCAGCAGTCCTCGTATATACACTGGCTGAATTCGAATATAATATGAAGTAGCTGGCTTCAATGAATCATAAGATTACGTATTATCTGGTAATTTGTTAATTTCAAGCAAAATTTAAATTCTAATAGAGATCACAAATAGAGATCAGGTGTAACATCTTTCAAAATGTGTTTTTTCTTATAGACTGAAGTAGGACCTGAAAAGTGGTCACGATTCCACATGCCAACTAACAAATACTCGGCAATGATATCAAATATAGTAGAGTGAGTGAATGTAGTCACAAAGGCAGTCAAGAACTGCCCCATTGTAGCTTTATTAGATTCGTTACGACAAACTCTACAATCTTGGTTTCACAAACATAGGGACACAGCGAGTATAAAAAAATGCTTCAGGAAATGAACACTGATGATATATTGAGGGTAAGATTGATATCTGTGACCTCAATCTCATCTTTGCGATGTCATTAATGTATGTGAGTTAACAGGTATTATTTACTGGTGTCTCTTGCAAATTACATCATGTTTTCTGTTAGTGGTGAATGCTCATTTTTCATCGTTGATATAGAACAACATACATATACATGCAAGATGTTTCAGGTATATCAGTTACAATTTCCACACGCACTGGCTGTCATTGCAATGATGAAGATGGATCCATATTATTATTGTTCATACTATTACTCAAGAGAGGCATACATGAATGCATACTAGGACACTATATTTCCAATTAGAAATCCGGGTGACTGAAAAGTGCCTGATGAAATGAAAGGTATAATTGTATTAGCACCTAACTAAAAAAGAAGTTCAGGAGGACCTACACAAAAGAGGAAGAGATTATCATGTGAAGGGAAAATAACTATCAAATGTGGACGTTATGGTCAAAATGGTCGCAACCGTAGGTCGTGCAGCAACTTGGTTCCATTAACTAAAAAAAACATCATATTGACATGCGAATAATACGATGTGAACTGATGAAAACATCAAGAGCAGTTATAGTATTCAAGTTCTTTGTTCTCTTTAATGTTTCACTTGTTAGCAGTAGATAGTGCTAGGTATATCATGTAAACGTACGTTATTCGTTCAAATAATATTAATTTAAACCGTGAATGTGACTTGAAATTTGAGAACTTGTGTGAGATTTGTAGGTCTAGTTATGATTATGTGACATGATATCAATTAAATTATGACTTAAACTGGTTTGTGACCTATTGCCAATAATATATTTTTTAATGTGGCTTGTAAAAATTAATTTGTGACATCAATGAAATAATCTGTGGCCTATACACATTACTAAACTGTGACATTTAAACATTTATAATAGTAATTTGACATTTTGACATTATCATTTAACTTGAAGGAAATAATATGTTGACAATTCTATGAATCGGTCAATGGTTATTCTGTCACATCGAGTTTTGAGTAACAAATGTAATAGATAGAAGTGAAATAAGATTTCATAACATCATGAACATTCATAATGATGCAGGATAAAATAGAAGGCAGCAAGAAAATAGGGAGAACAGGAGAGAAAGAAAGAGAGACCGAAGAAAAAACCAGAAAAAACCAGAAAAACAGGAGAAGCAGGGGAGGAAAACGTGGCAACAAGCCAAAACTTAATCTTCATTCATTCATCGTCTAATTCAACAACAATAAAAAATCCAATAAATAGTTAAAATTCTAACTACTAGTGACGGGCTTGGGCCAACCCCTACTACAAGCCCAATAATAAGAAAAACGTAATTAAATAAAAAAATCAACAATAACATAAATCGTGATCGTGATATCCGCATTAACTTTCCCTGGTATAGGAGAAAACTCGAACCTGTCGAGTGGATAAACTTCTACCACGGGTGACGATCTTTCGTAAGAACCAAATATCGAAACTCCAGCAATGTAATCCAAATTTGTTGGAGCCTCCCTATAGGACTCCATGCATTGTCTGCATTAGGTGGATTAGAAAACATAACTAATAAGGTCCTATAACAATAAAAACTAAGTCTTGTTGATTGATGTCTGCATCAACTCTCCCGGGGTGGGAGAAAACTCGACCCCGTCGAGTGGATTAACTTCTACCACGGGGGACGATCTTTCGTAATAACCAAATATCGAAACTCTAGCAGTTTGATCCAGATTTGTTGGATCTTCTCTGTAGGATTCCATGTACAGTCGGAATCAGGTGGAACTACCCAACGGGCAAGGAAGCACCAGATCTCTTCATCATTGGTCAACAGAAACGTTCATCTAAAATAACATCTATTGTATCTTTGTGAGCTATAACAGATGGTATTGAAGTAGGAATATTAATATAGACAAGTTAGGGGTCCACAGAGCTAAATATAAAAGGTCATCAAAATAATTGAAACGGTGTTTGTAAGTAATGAAGTCCTCAATATTTAAAGTAGAGTGGTAGCCAAAATGTGATAAAAGATCAATGACATGTGCATTTGGACCGCCGTGCTTCAAAATTTTAAAAGGACCAGCACTACGAGCTTACAATATAACATAATCTCCAATATTAAATTCAAAATGTCGTTTATGCAAATCATCTTGCAGTTTATATAATGCATTACTTGCTTCAAGTCGTTTATTGATCTCAATATGCAAATCATGATGATGATGTACAAATGCTTCTTTTATATGATGCATTACTTGCTTCATGTCGTGGATTGATCTCAATATACAAATCATGAAAATGATGTACAAATGTCAAAGTTGACATCGATACTCTAGCATGTGGGGACATGGGAATAAGGTCTAAATGCTCTATAGGCTTATAAACATGAAAAATTTCAAAGGGACTCATACTTATAAATCGATTCATAGAATTGTTATATATAATTTGAACTGTTGGGGTGATCAAATCCTAATTTCTAAGATTTTCCTTGACAATGGCATGATTACACAACTGTATAGCACCTTCAGGTTGGATAATGGTACGACATATAACACTTGACTGAGAGATATCGGGAACAAGAGGTACGATGCGTAGATTCTTAGGGAAAGTCTGAATACTACCTAAGGAAGTGTTCTCACTATCATCCAAGTTATCAAATTCTTCAAGTTTAGGTGCATAGATTTGATCTTCTAATCGCTCATCTATTATATTCTTTCTTTCTGCAATGACAAAGGCTCGACTAGGACATTGGGAAGAGGTGTGGCCAAAGTCCTTACAGTTGAAGCACTACAAGTAAGAAGAAGTCCTAGGATTTTCAGAAATTGTACCCTTTTTTTCGAGCACAAGAGGAACATTTGACGGGGAAGGTCTCCTAATAGACTTAAGAGGAAGCAGCGCTCATGAAATTGGTGTATGGATGTCACCATACTTTTCATATGGAGTACCACTAATCAACTCAAAATCTTGGGCAAAAGAGTAAGTGTGATCAAGAGTAGTAACACCCCAAAGGAAAAGTTTACACCTAAGATCATCTCTTAAACCTTGTCTAAACCTATTCAAAGTCAGGGCCTCATTCTCAATGACATGGTATTTCATTCGAAATTCCTGAAATTCAGCAATATAATCTGTCACTAACCGATTCTTTTGTGTAAAGGCAATCCATTGAGTAAAAAATTCAAAATCTAAGCAACCATCAAAAGTAGAAACACTTAATTTAATGTTTCTAAAGGAACACTCCTTATGACGTGGAAGCGAATGAGTACTATGACGGTCCATAACCTCGTTTTCGCTCATGAATCCGACCCTTATCCCTATGATCGTGTCGAAAATATTTTTGATCGCCTTGTCGGCAATTATTTGTCTATTATATGACACTTCAAAATTATCAACATCAGTCGAATGATGGATTTGCTTAAACTTGTTCAGACTAGCAGCTAGGCTCTTTCTCTCTTTAAGATTAGCAGTAATCTCAGTTTGGAACTATTGTTGGTTAGTGGCAAGTTATGCTAATTGTCTGGTGATGGCATCAGATTGGGATGGTTCCATGGTCAGGTTAGAACTAGATATGATAAGATGACTACTACGCAATTGCATGCAACATACTACCAACTAAATGAAGTATATTGGAGCTAGATTTAACAAAACGAACACTATGCAACTCCATGCAATGAACGAAATGAAGTGTATGGAGAGATCAATAAACAAATTGTTTTAAAATGAAAACAATTTTTTTTCTTTTTTTAGGATTATGTAAATTCAAATATGACAAGCTAATACTGCTGATACATGTAAAATTGCAAAGCAAGGATCAAATACTATTCAAAATTTCAATCACGTAAAATAAATGGGGTAAACTGAGAATTGAGCAATTCAAGGGATTCAGTCACGTGAATTTTAGATAAAATTAGAATAATAGCATAAAAAAGAAATTAATCGATGCAATTTTAAAATAAACAATAATATAAACCAATGATAAATAAAACATAAACTTCCCTTTGTTCGTTGAAGTGGCCGAGCCAATCAACCAATTCGTTGAAGTAAACGAGCCAATCAACAAGATCTTTGAAATACCAAGCCAACCAACATGTCAAGATATACCTAAAAAAAAGTTAGAAAAACCTTTTTTTTTCACTTTTTTTTTTCACTCGTTTTTTTCTTTCACGCTTTCTCTTTTTTTTTTCACTCTTTTTTTTTTTGTTTCACACTTTTTTTTTTTGCTCTTTTTTTTTTCTTCTTTTTTTTATTCCAACTAAAAGTAAATTACAAAGAGGCCCAAATCGAGGTCCAACGTACCAATAGAATTATCCACTAGTCAGGAACAACAGACCACACTGAAGCCCAAAAATTTCTAACCCGACTATTTTTTTAGCTAACAAGAAATAGGGCCAAAACTAAGCCCAAAACTAAAAAAGTAAATTACAAAAATTAGGGCCCAAAATTAAAACTCGAACAAAGTAACAAGCATGCCCAAATTGAAAACTAAAAATAGATAACAAGAAGGCCCAATTAACAAACAATTACCAAATCAATTACACCGAACAATTTCACCAAGCCAAACCGAGGCCCGTCTTTGCAATTCCTTTTTCCACTGGTGTCGGGCTGAAACAAAGGCGGTGTCGGTGTTGGGAGCTTTGGTCTATAGGTGATGCAGGAGGTATGTGCAGTGGTGAAATCGATGATAAGAAGATGAAGTGGACAGGAAAGAGAGGTGTCGGGCGACGGAAAGAACGAGTTTTAGTGCTGCAGTCGCCGAGAGAGATGGGAGTCATTGGAGGGTTTCCGACGAATTGTTACTGCTGGTAGTATATTTCCTTTTTTTTGATATGAGAGATGGCTACGCGGAAGAGATGATTGTGGTAGCGATAATTTCTACAATGCTGTTGGTTGATTGATGAAGTGGCTATGCGGATGGAACGGTGCAGTGAGTTCTGGGAGAAATCTGTTGTGTATACTTGGATGGATAGTTGAACATGATGAATTGGTTGCAGTATGGGCTGCTTGTAGGAGTTGAATGTGGTTGTGGAAGGTGGAAATTTAGGTGTAGGATTTTAGGCACTGATACCAAATTTGATGCAGCATAAAATAGAAGGCAGCAAGAAATGGGGGAGAACTGGAGAGAAAGAGAGAGAAATCGGAGAAGAAACTAGGGAAAGGGGAGAAGCAGTGGAGGAAAACGTGGCAACAAGCCAAAACTTAATCTTCATTCATTCATCGTCTAATTCACCAACAATCAAAAATCCAATAAATAGTAAAAAATCTAACCTACTAGTGGCGGGGTTGAGTCAACCCACTACTACAAGCTCAATAATAATAAAAATCTAATTAAATAAAAAAAATCAACAATAACATAAATCATGATCGTGGGGTCCGTGTCACATAAACTTCAACTATAATCATCGTTACAAAATGAGATCTACATAATTCCCTGCCACTGCATAGTTACATCACTGTTCAGTTACAGATTCTACTGTTAATCTATAACTACACTTCCCTCAACCTTTCCCTTTATGACCTTGGTAGTTTTCTTGATTTCACGATACTTATAAAGCAATGCAGCTATATCAAGCCATGCTCGGTAGCATCAAAATCCTTTGGCATGGATTCTAAGTCATTATGAAGAATGTATTCGACAATTTGATCACAAATATCCCGCAATTATGGCTGAAAAAAGGAAAATCGGATTATTAGTTTTTACATTGAAATGGTGGTCACAAAATAGATATTTCTTTAGTCAATGAACACGTTAAAATGATTATCACAAACATACCCATTTTGTTGTTATGGCCCCTCATAACCTAGTGCAAGCCTCATCTCCATGGAATCATCTTGATCATCATCTGAATTTCTATTTCATATTCCAATTGTATCCTTCAAATGATGGAGATTTTCAAATATGGTTCGATTATCCCTTTTACACTTAAATTCGTGAAGGTCCTCTTGACCGAATATAATATAATCAATGTGCGAGCCTTAATATCAAGCAACCTAACATCCAATGTGCCTTATTTGTAGGTAAAATTGGCATTAAGACTTGGTTCACTTTAGTCCATGGATCACTCAATGGTATTCTGACACCTGTGATATCATTAATCAACCTTGTCTCCGTGAGTAGAATATTTGGATCCTTTATGAATTTCAGATATATATTCTTGATCTTAGTCTCAAAGTATGAGTTAGTTGTGGTAGCCTTAAACTTGACATTCTCACCATACCGTACTAATTGACGAAGGTAATAGAAGCATACATCCATTTGTTGTGACCATAGAAAATAATAAACACCTGATTAGTCTTCAGGATTTATATGAACAATGATGTTTGTGTATGTTATGTGAACTTAGCATGTGTTCTGTGACCTATATGTAGTTTATGTAACCTGACCATAATGTGTGTGACTTGTGTATTTGGTATTATGCTATGTGACTTATGAGAATTGAACAATGATGTTTGTATGTGATATATGACATTAGCATGTGTTTTGTGAGAAGTATGAAATTTAAGTGAGCCATAATGTGTGTAACTAGTGTATACGGTATGTGAACTACTGTGACTTGTGACTAATGAACAATGATGTTTGTATGTGATATGTGACCTTAGCATGTGTTTTGTGACATGTATGAAATTAATGTGACCTGATCATAATGTTGTGACTTGTATATATGATATGTGACTTACGGCATGTGATACAATACAAATGCTATGATACATATATAGAATGATATAATAATTTACATACCAAGTTGGTCAATGATGCGTCTGGAGAAACGAGTTCATACCACCATGTTTTGTTGCCTACGACGAATGTACCAATGTACAAAGGGGGCTTAATGATATCGTCAGCATATTTGAATTTTTTTTTCCTATAAAGAGAAACAAATAACAAATTAGTTATCCTTATTTGCAATGGGTCTATATTATAGTTCACAAAATAATGTTATACATACTTGTTTGTCGGTTTGTAACCTCTATGGAACCAACTTTGAAATGCTGCAACATCATCATCATCTACATGCCGATTGTAATATCGAAAAACTACAATATTCTCAGAACTCTAGCTTTGATTCCCTTCGTTAGAAACAAAATGAGATTGTAATATTCTTGTCGATCTAGAGACACCCTTCAACGATAGACCGGATGTGGGTACGGAAGTGGGTGATACCTGTCATATAGTGAAATATTAAACACATTAGTTAATTCTATGACATATAAAAGGTAAAATAAAATTTGTGTGCGTAAATGTGTTTTTTAACCAGAAACCTCTTAATGTTCACATTCCGTGTCCTTCACTACACAGACGATTACAACATCCACTTGTTTTTGAACTTGTTTTGATTGAAGCAATTGCGATCTAATATTGCCAACGTTTGAAGTAGGTTGGGTAGAACCAATCCTCAAATCAAATGATGACAGTTTCAATGTCATTGGGTCGAATAATTTTTTATCAGGGTACATCTTACCTTTTCCTTTCTTATCAATAGTTTCTTCAACATTTCTCCCCTACAATGGCACATTTATGTATGAAAAGTCAAAAAGTTGCAAATTAAGATGTCGAACTTGGTAGTAGAATGAACTTACTTTTTTCCTAAATGTTTCTAGCTCCATCACTAGGCAATTCACTTTTTATCTTTGAATATGTTCAAAATTTGATCTATTGAGCTTGATATCATTGCAGTCACAAATTCAAATAGAAAGTTCATTTTTGACTTCATCTCCAACAAGTCTAACTTGATTTCTCCTTGCATACGAACAATAATATTCATCTTGTGATTCATGTCAACCTTTATTGATGATAAATGAGCATTGACATCATTAATTTGTATAGACAGCTCCTTATTTTTCATTTGGAGTTCACTAATTTCATTTTTCAAACTTTGCAACACCTATGAAATTTGACATACATCAATGACATGGATAATGTAAAGTATCAAGGTATATGAATCAGGTGTGACCAATGCACATTTGTCTATGACCTTGAACACTATGGTATGTGACCAATGCGTCTATATATATGACCTATCTAGACTCTAAATAATATGTACCAAATTAACAACAGCATGTCACAAATGCGTATGTATATGTGAACTACGTGAACAATAATTGTTTAACATATGAACTCGTATTAAACATTTGTGACCAGTTCATATTCAGTTGTGACTCAAATGAAGTGTTATGTGATCTCGTCTTAAAATGCATATGAAAGAGAGAAATATGAAACTTGACCTAGAATTAGCATGTAAATTGAAATTCGAAACCTGAACTCGAATAAAAAACCCAAATATTATAATATTTTATAAATCAATAAACATAACAACACTTAAATTAAAGATGGCAATATACATTAGATCCATGTGCATGTGCTGTCGGGGGTGGAGACATATGAGCAGATGGACCCTCATCCATAAGTGAATGAATATGCACAATGGGTGGCTCGATCGGAGGATCCATTGAAGTACGGACATAAAAAGATGCCATCTGTATTCTCGGGGAAGGATCAACAAAATCATCGTTGGCATCCTCGATATTACCAGAATGTACCAATCATCTGTTAGTAATCATTAAAATGCGGGGTTTGGACTTTTTGATTGGTTGCTGGAGCTTTGAACTTATATAGACACGTGAGAGAAATGGTTGATGTGGTGTGTTATATGAAACAACTTCCATGTATGGCTGCATCATCTCTATATCAGATAGATTGATGTCTTGTACTTGCAGCTGTAAATAAACGAAAAACTTATTATGAAACCCATTTACTGTGACATGTATACTGATTAAAGAATGTAACTTATGACTGTATAAAATAGTGAGATGTGACCTGATTACGAGAACTGTTAGATGTCTCAAAATCGATGAGTACTCTAACATGTGAAATATGTAATGTGATTTTTCTTGTGACTACATAATATGAAATGTGACATGTGACTCTATTAAGTAAATTGTAACTTATTTGTGACTTGTTTATGTAATATACAAATGAAAACTTACATCTAGGTCAAAGAACATCTCTTCTTCAAGTTTAACACTCACCCTGCACTTGGAAGCAGAAGTAGAAAAATGAACAAATATAGTGACAATTTGATTCTTCATCGCCGTACAGTCCCATCTAGTTGTGGAATGACTCATAAATCCAAAGTTGGAAGGTGACTAGAAATCCTTTGAGTCTATAATGAAAATTTATATTACTCAAACCATCTTTCAGAAAGTTTATAAAAATTTCGAACAGATATTTCGCCCATGGAAACATGTTCATAGTATCAAAATTTCAATAAGAGCAAACAAGTAGTTCTCAACAACCGTTTTGTACGAGGTCGAGAAAAGGTATGATGTTATCAAATAAAGAATCTCATTCCTAACCACATCGTCTGCATTCGTTAAACCAAGGAAGATGTCTCTAACATCTTCATTTGTCACTAAGTTCAAGTGTCCAAAATATTTTTCCTTAATCCTGGACTGTGCGTTTTGAAGACTTCTCCTTACATCCCGACCCTGATACTTAAGTCCCGTGACTAGACAGACCTCAGGCAGAGAAAATCGTAGATTACCAGCAACCATAAACCACATCTCCTTTTTGTTCGGTTGCTTCACCTCTCGAAGTAGAAAATAATGAATTAGCTGAGATTAAACAAGTATCTCACTACAATCTAAGAAATATGAGAAGCAAGTATTAGCTAGTATTTGTTTTTGTTCAGAGTTGAACTTCTATGTAAATTTGTCAACATGTGTTTGGTTGCATTCGTGGTAATTTTACCATGAAACCATATAGCCTTCAGTGTTATATACTCACATTCCTGCAATATATGATAAACATAAAAACACTACATCAATATTTTGAAACATGTATATGCATTCATATCACACAAAAAACATATCGCTCGCAATTATTTTATCAAGGACACAACTTACATATAACTAAGGTCATGGATTATATATAAATATAGGCTTATTACAACCTTATGATTCATCATAGAACTATAAACATTTCATAAACACATAATGGATTGCAAATATAGTAAAAATGCGGTCACAATTGAGCAATTTGTAACAGTCAAAACAAAAATCACAAAGAGATGGCTGGTCACAAAAATATTCAAAAAATACATATCTACATTCTCGAAAAATTGAGATGGTCACAAAAACTATTCAAACAAATATAGAGGTCACGCAGAGTATGCTGGTCAGTATATCTCAAATAGAGTTATTTTGAAATGAGGTCACAACTTCTAACAATCTGTGACTACATAAATCATAAACACCCAACAAATGTGAAAAACGAATTTGATATTAACTAAATCAGATAAATAATTAATTTTAACTTGAATATGCTCCAATCGGATTTTTCACAAAATGAGGTTACAAATTCTAATATTGTGCGACTACCCAAACCATTCACACCCAACATATGTTAAATATCCATTTCCAAATAAAAAGAATCCAATAAAGATTGATTTACCTTTCAAATACTAGTAATTCGTGATTCTGATGGGGTTTTGCAACTGGTTTCAGGCATCATTTCTTTACTTCCTTTCATTATTTTTCTTCTCTATTTTTGATCTAGATTTCTCACCCATCTTATCTCGACTTTTGGGATCACTGCTCCTTGTCAAAACCATTTTCAATGTCTGGTATTTTTTAAAAGAATTGTGAAAATCGAATGTCGTGGACGTCGAGATCACAATGTGATAATAGGGAAAAAGAAAATGGATTTTATAGATGAAATGGAGAAAACTGCTATTCAGATTATGAAGAGGGCGGTCGTGAGTTTTGTACATGAAATGGAAGTTTTAACTTGGAGGGGTTCTTCGATCGAGGTCACAATATGATAATGGGAGAAGAAGATAATGGGTTTATGGAGAAGACGTTCGTGGGTTTCGTGGGGTGAAATGGAGGTTTAACATGGAAGGGTTCTATGCATTTTCATTAGGGAGTTTATTATGTATATGATATTATCTCTCCTATTTTGATATATATCACTTTTTTTGGTTTTCAAGATACACGAAACTCAAATTTGGTAAATATATACATATTTTATATCTATTTATAATTTCTGTAAATATCTGACATTTTAAAATAAAAAATATAATATCTTATATTTGAAATGGAATATTCAAAATTCTAGGTCGTAATTTCCACAAAATTTTATTGTTTGGTACGATTGGTTACAGATCTTGGATCTACAGTGATATTGAAAATTCAAATAAATATTAATTACAAAGCCAGTAAATTCTTTCGATAAATTTACTTTTACGCTTGTTCTCAATGTGTATAAATGGGTAGACCTTCACTAGCTAAAATGAGACTGAATTCCCCGTATTTCAAAAAATGAATTAGGTGATATATAAGGCCTTGTCACTTTTCATATTTACCATGAAAATATTATTTGTATCTAATAAATACATTACTAGATGATTGTGTTGTATTATATAAATTTGCAAATTGAAGTTTGCAAGAGTACTTATTCAAATTTTTAGTTATGCTCTTACTGGTAGGGAATGAAATCAAACTTTTAATAGTTTTTTTATAGAAGTTGATTAAATTGTATTTGAAAAGTTGTGATTCCATAAAATATGAGGTTAAAATTAATTGTTAACTTTGATTTAGATTAAAAACTAAATTTTAATCCATGTCAAACAGGAGCTATGAGCATAATTTTTATATTATACAATTAAAACAATTTGTCTTGTTAATACTAGTGAACCTAAATTTTAAAATTTTAATAAATGTCAATTAAGACGATAATAAATAATTTAACACTATTATTTGTTCAACGCCTATAATTAAGTTTCTAAATAATTACTATTGATAACAAAATGCTCACTACAACAAAAACGGTCGTTTGCACATTCAAAAAAGTTGTCAAAGACCTTTTACAACGTTCAAACATATGTTGCAAACCTCGACGTTTTCGTAATAGTCATTGAACGTTGTAAAATGCTATATATTAAGAGTTTCAACAACAGACACCTAACGTTGTTGTAGAACCAAATTTTAATAACATTCAATAAACGTTGCAAAATAATAATAATAATAATAAAATAAAAAATTGCAACAGTCAATGAACGATGCAAAAGACGACATTAGCAATATTCAGTTATTAAAATATTGCGATAGACCCCTTTAGCGACATTCAACTAACAAATATTGCCTTTTACGATTTGCAAAATATCATTTTTGTTGTAGTGGCTTCTCAATTCTGTCAAGTGAATACTATTTTGTACGCAACAACACTTAAATATACCATGTTAAAATCAAAATTCTCATGTTATAGTTGACTTATGGTCAAAACTTAATATTTCATATGTAATAATTTTCTAAAGTGAAATATTTATATATACAATCGATCCACTACAGTATATTGAGATGTACATTGAAGGATGTTAAGAATATATGATTAGTTTGAATATTTATAAAATATTCTTAAATGAATAACTGTAGCAAAAGTTTCAAATCTTTGAAACATTGATAGACTTTTTCCAAATCTTTTATTTGTTGCAACCGTCACCCCTAAAAAAATTTAATCATTGCAGGTGAGGCGCTTTTGGACGGTTTCCATCCAAAATGCTGTTAGTTGATCAACAAAATAAATTTTAACCATTTTCTAACAAAATAGGAAAAGGTAAAATCGTCTCTGCACTATATACATTCTTAAATAAGAAACAACTTTTTATTCGTCACCCAATCTCCCTACCTGCCACCCCACCCCAAATCAAAACCAAAAATCAGACACTATAACCATCGGTGACTGTCGACACCCACGCTTTGCGGTGGCACTGTCCAAATTTGGTGTCCATCACAAAGCACCAAGATAGCTGTAATAATTAATGCAAATCGTTCCTTTCAAAATATTGACATTAATGGATTGAAATGATCACCCAAGCACCAAAGATAGCGTCATTTATCTCATATGAATCAATTAAAGGTGGGGCAGATTGCAAAATTGAATCAATTGAAGGATTAATTGGTTCAATTGATTGTACACCAAAGGTCGTGTGATAGTGCTGAGCATTCTAATATTCACAATTGGGTGAAAAAATAGTGTGGGACTCGTCAATTGAAGGAGGTGCGATTGTTTTGAGGTAGATTGCAATAGTGTTTTGGGCATGTTTTGGTGATGTTGTTCCATTAGAATGTACCTTTAGATGAGACAAGATTAACGATTGTGGTCTATGGTAATGGGTGTTACCGGAAGTGGTGTTCTCAGTTGTGAAGGGACGAAAAATTGAGGTTATTTTTGACAAATTTCTTCCTCCAAAACGGTTGTTTGGTTTGGTTGTTTGTTGAAGTGTGTTGGGGGCAGTGTTCTAAAAGGGGTAATGTATGGCGATGCATGGAAACCAAGTTATAGGATAGACGATTTAGACGAGACATACGCGTAAAAAAAGTGTAAAAATGTGTTTTCTTATTTTAATATTATTTTAATTTTTAATCAATCAAAAAATCATTTAATAATCAAAAGTAATACATATCAAACATCCAAAACAAATTTATAGAGAGTTCATATTTTTTTTTTCCAAAAGTTTTCAACAAAAAGATAAGTTTCAGATGTAAATCAACATATAAGTTTTAACTTAAAAATTGTAAGAAATTTTTAAAAATAAAAAATAAAAAAAGAGATCATAATGCTCACCTATGCTTGCTTAATTGTGCCTAGGCGCACATTAACTGTCAACCGTTGACCGCTAAATAACGTGCCAAGCCACTTGATTTGGCGTTTTCGCTGCGCATCACTTCTAGGTGGCAACACATAGGAGCACCTTTTAGAACACTACTTGGGAGTGTGAAACAGTCGGCGTGGGGCTATTTTCCCACAGCTTTAGAGGCGGTAAGGTGGTGGTTAAAGATGTGAAGTGTGTCGACTCCATTTGGGCTTTTTCTTTTTTGATGATTATTCATTTCTTTTTTTTTTCTTTTGTTTTTGATTTATATATATTTTTTGTTTTATGAGAAAAATATTAAGTTACCATTTCACCCACCCCTATTTCGGTAGAAAGTGGTCAAAATTTATTTTGGTGGTCAATGACGGCATTTTGGTTGAAAATCGTCCAAAAGGACCTCACCTGTAACGGTTAAAAAGGTTATGGGTGACGACAAAAACAAATGAAAGATTTGAAACAAGTCTGCTAATGTTTCATAAGTTTGAGACTTTTGTTGCAATTATCCCTTACCCTATCAGTGATATTTTATAACGCGATTCTTTTTTATTTAACAATTTTTTTTTACCATTAAGAAAGGAACTAAGAAGCTGAAAATAATAAATATAATGCTCATTATATTATCTAGAACCTCACATAAACATTTCGAGCTAGAAGTTCAAAAAATAATTTGTTTAGATGTATTTACTGATTAAAGAGATTCACAATATCTCACACACCAGCTTTACATACTCTAACTCAAATTGATATCCTAAAAGAACAATATGTTAATATTATATTTGATAAATCTATAACACGTTTGATGTGAGAAGATATTCGATTTCAAGATTAAAAAAAAAATTTAAAAGAAAAATGGAGCAAATAGTAAAAATAGTCTCATGAGGAGGCATATACTCTTGGAGAGTATTTAAACATAAATAATTATAAAATTTCTGAAGAGGTTCAGGTACATAAAGTATTAAAAATTGAGATATATTAACAAGTTATGTCATAATGAAGAAGAAATAGGATCGAAAGAGAAAAATTGTTAACAACACTTTTTTTTTTCATATAATGCAGAGCTTTGTATTATGAATCAAACGAGTATATTGAAGGAAATCCGTCGAAGAAGACCAAAATAGAATAACTGTGCAAGTAAAACGATGTAATCCAGACAAAATTAAGAAACCTCAAGTTTTTTATCATACAATTCGAACACCAAAAATTATAATTAGCAAAAAGGAAACTAGAAAGATAAACTTATAAATTTAATGCACGCCTTTTAATGTACTTAATTTGGCTAAGACATATAAATAGATAAATTATCTTGTAGTGGATGCTCCTATTAGCTAGACAATGAATAAAATTAGATGTGAATCAAGTAAATATGGTAATAATCATCCCATCTAGCATGCATATTAATACTATTTATATAAATTTTTGAATGATTTAATATAAACGAAATATATAGTTTAAGTGATATTATTATGGAGGGAATAAATACGCATTGTACTATTTTTTTATTGACCAACATTTTATCTATTTTTCTTGCAAGATTTTAAAGAGACAACTTTTGTATTGCATTCAAATAAATAATGTATTCTTCTTTTTTATTTTTCACGGGCCTTTTTAGTAAGATTGTAAGGAGACATATTCTTTGTTTAGTTAATATCCATAATCTACATAACATTTATTCTAAATATAAATTTATAATTTTGTAATTTTAATCTCCTATATTTTAAATTGTATACGAGACTCTCAAAGAGAGAAGAAAACTAATGTTTTAACTGACCATCATGGTGACTAAAGTCAAGTAAGGATAGATGAATATCTTGTATGAAGATAATTATAGCAAGACGACATGGAACATAATTCACCAAATTATTTTATACAAGTTTTTTGAAGATGTTGCATTGAAGAATTTAGTGTACAATATATGAATGACTCAATACAAGGACATATTAATTGAAATTTAGGGGACTAATTGTATTTTTTTTTTCCTTCGTTCAGATTTGACTCACTATGTTTTCTTTGCAATGTTTTAAAGAGGCAATAGTTTTTTAATATTCCAAAATTTTAATAGTTAGCCCTTGTTTGATCCCCTATTATTTTTAAAATACATTTTTCTCTTTTTTTTTCAACCAAACATTTTTCAATAAATAATATTAAACGCAAATCCAAAATTTTTTCTTATTTTTTAACAAAGCATTCTCCACCAATTTATTATTCCAAATTGCATTCTTACAATAAAATGAGGCTCAAACTGACTTTTAACTGTATTCTTATTCCATTTGTTTGATTTTTTTCGATCCAATAGATTTTAGACAAATATTTTTTAACAGATACAATTATTATGCAAGTAGTTGTCAAGGGAATATTGTAAAATTATGGATAATTATTTATGACTATTAAATCTTTTTGGGATACTAATAAATCTTACTCTAAAAATTTGTATCTTGATAAATTTATAACTCTTATTAAAACCCTATAGGTATATGAAACCATCGTTTTGATTAAACACACTTAATCTCTAATCCACTTATAATTGCTCTCTACTATTTGTTCTTATTCTTTTTAACAGGACTGTTATTTGGGGACTATTCTGAGTTGGGCAATACATAACCAAATTACAATTTTCAGTCTTACAAGAATTTTCTCATCCTCATAGTGTCGATAAATATTAAATTAGAATCCACATTGTATAAATATAAAACAAATAAACATACTAAAATTTGGATTACTTCTCTTATTAAGGTCAACATTTTAAAATGAAATCAAAATCATAATATGATATCAGAACTCGTTAAACTCAAACAAGCAAACCATTTTGTAGGGGCATCACATTAAACAAACATGACTTAAATAACCAAATATACAAGGACAATCAACATTCAAAGATTGTCCTCTTGAGAGAATTAGGGTCTATTTGAACCCCATTTTTGGTATAAAATACATTTTTGAATAATAGATTGATGGAGAATGTATGGTTAAAAATGAAGAATTTTTTTTTGGATTGCGTAAAATATTATTTTATTAAAAAATGTGATTGAAAAGAAAAGAGGAAAATGAAAAAAATGGAAATCAAACAAGGGATTAGAATAGTTTGTTAGGTCCCAATTTTTCATTTTCTTCCAACACATTTGAAGTGTTTACGGATTTTTGGGAACATTGCCTAATAGGTCCCAAACTATTGTCTTATAGCAAATTGACCATCAACCTTTCACTATAACTATAGTAACACAAACAATCCCAAACAACAAAAATTGTTTTGTCTTTTAACCTTTACAGATTCAATTATATAGCTAAAAAATTCATTTTCCAATTCGAGCCCGTATAAAAAAATAAAAAGTGAAACATCTATCGTGGAGAGAGGATCATATTCTCTCTTGCTTTTTCCATGCCCATCCAGAAGCCAAAGAATCAACAGTTCTCAATAGCTAGCAAAAGTAAAGCTAACACAAAAAAAAAAAAAAAAAACAGTTCGTGGGCATTAAAACTTGCTCAACGTTTTTACTCAAAAACTTTTCAGAATCATTGCATGTGAGCCTTAAAAGGTAAAAAGGAAAAGCAAATTTGAATATCTATAAATGGGTTCATCCACAGTTGACAAATTGCAGGTAAAAACCTTCAAATTTTTGTGTAAATTCAGCAAAATCCTCTAAAATGAAATTCTTCTTATTTATCTTCATTGTTTCCCTCCTCCTACTGGTAGATAAATTTATTCTAAACATCCTTGATTATTACATTGCAATGACACAGTTTAACTTTACAATATAAAATCTTTCAGTCATTCACAGAGGCGTTATCGATATTAGGCAGTGATTCTGCATATTCTCCTACTCGGGTAAGTTATTTCGGTCTTGTTGAGGATAAAATTTAAATCTTAAATGGTCCATCCTGTGACAAGTTAAATTTAGTTGACTCCGGGGTATCTAAGCATAGAAAAATCATGTTTAAGTCCTCATGCACACGTCAAGTCTTTGGCAAAAATATAAATTTGTCATGCCGGAAGTTAAAACTGAGAGGTGTGAATTCTTCACGCTTGCAACATTTTAAGCATTTAAACGAGATGGTTCAACACTTAACTCGCCATATCTGTACTTACATTATTTTTTGACGTTTTTGTCTCAAATATATCACTCTATATCTAGCTTCTAATACTGCTTTTCGTACACAGAGGGATGAAGCAAGAAATGTAGGAATTCTTTTCAAGAAAAGCCAGCCTCGAAAAATCAGTAATTTATAAATTATTTCATCTTCTTTTTTCTTTCAAAACATCAAATTCATGTAACAGAAGAAGTAATAAAATTATGTCTATTCTAAGTATTAAACATGTCCTAAATTGTTTACAGATTGCAGCTATGCATGCTCAAGACGCTGCAGGGAGTCGTCGAGAAAGAATGTGTGTAAACGAGCATGCAAGAGCTGCTGCGCCAGATGCCACTGCGTTCCACCAGGAACTTATGGAAACAAAGGCGCCTGTCCCTGTTATGCTAGTCTAAGAACACATGGAAATAAGCTCAAGTGTCCTTAGAAACACGTTGGATTTGAGAGAGAGAGAGTAAGCTTTGAACTTTAGATTTTGATGGAATAAATGATTGTGTAATAAATGAATGATGCAGCATTGTTTAGCATCACTATATGGTATGGTTTCATTCAGCACAATGTCTGCCCAAAATATCCATCTTCAACGGTGACAGAAATAGTTAGTTATAGTTGCAAGCAACAATTACAGGGAGAAATCAAGATTTTTACATATTTGTGGTACTAAATTTTTAAAAGATCTGTAATATACAAAACTACAGAAAAACTCAAATTTAAAGATCTTTTAATTGCATAATTAGCTTTCAGAATACATCCTCTTCAGTATGCATTTGTTTAGTATAAAGAGTACTTACAAGAATGGAACCAGATTTTTACACATCCCTATAACAGAGATCCAATTGATCGATCGCTAGTATAGAAAATCTCTGAATCGACAAAAATCATATACATGAAAATTAAGCTAAAACCGAGCCCAGCAGCGCGTGCATTGTGCTATGCAATCTCCCTTGCAATCAACATTGTAGCCCAATGCTTTTGGATTGCGAAGGAGGAGGTTTCTCAAAGATTTCCCTTTGATTCCCCATTCCTTCTCTAAAATCTGCACATTGGTTTTCAATTCATTTTCGAGGCTACATCCAAGTACTTCGGGAAATTTCTTCATAAGTTTGCCAAGATCATCATCCGTAAGGCCTAAACCCTTCAAATACTTCAGTATTTCATTTACTATCTCAATCCTTGGCACTTCCTTTTTCCGTTCTTCGCCCCAGTATGGAGAATGAATCTGGCCAAATGCTTTGCCTAGTGTTTTCTCTGCTGCCTCGTTTGTAAACCCGAACGCAGCCAGAGCTTGCTTACATGATTCCCACCTTTTTTTATCTTCATCACTAAATACTGCATCCTGAATTTCAGCAGTTGAATGTAACTCCCATCTCCTTGATGCAAATGTTGTTATCCGAGGTCCCCCTAAAACATCTAGCGGAACACAGTTTCGAACATTTACACTTACTGGTGGATTATTTGGGGCTGCTGAGCCAGAATCAGGCTGCAAGGGAATCGGGAAAATCACGTCAGAAAGTGATATATATAGGATGATGCATCATATTGCTTGTTATTCCATCTTATATTAGAGTAATCTAATACATGTAACAAAGATGATCATTAGGCTCTACAAAGTCCAACATGATTGTAGTGCTTTAAATTGCCGTAAAGATATTATGGAAATATGGAGCAATTGATTAAACCCATATGGTTTTAATCGAATGGCTGTTGTGTTCTTAAAGACATCTTTGATTCACATCTATTTATATGTTACAAATTTTGGTTTCAAGCTTTATATTAAACAGATGGACCAATTAGTGACTCTAATGTAAGTGTTATATCTTAAATCCAATCAATTTTGAATATAAACACTTATAATATATAATTGATGCATTTTATTTATGGCAGATCTATTATTTAACTGAATTAATATTCTAATAAATTAAATAATAGAGTCTGAAGTTTCAAATCTTGGTAACTTGTTAATCACAAGGAGTTGTAATTGTGAGATACAAATTATATACGATTGAATCTTAAATTATCCGTGACCTTAAATAATAGCGAGATACGGATATATAATAACATATAGACCATCACGTGTGACATTTCTCGTTTGTGAAGTGAATGGCTAATCTCACAAGTTAAAATGTAGTAACATTTAAACGAAGAAGTGAATGTTTTGTAAAAGAATAAAACATTGGAGACCCGATGAAGAAATTCCACATGGATAACTATCTGAATATCAGTGGTTAATTTCTAACGTTCGGTAGTAAAATTGGTTCTTCGACTTTAGGTCATCATAATGCCTTATATGGGGACAGTCATGTTTTGGTGATGTTGGATGTTGCTTTACCAAGAGTCACTAATACGGCATCGTTCGGTTATGTCAAGAATCATATGAAGGTTGTGAATGATCAATAGAGGATTGTCACTCTTAGATAGTAAAAGATAATGATCTACATTTCATTCATTTAAGTTGATATCGAAATTCTTGGCCAAGGTATCCTTATAAATCGATAAGAGTTTTCGACTTACATTGATTTAATAGTGGGATAAAAGATATGATCAATAATCGAGATTGACATACTTTATATCTCGTAATTGATCAGATCATATTGATGAAAGGGATTATAGTTTTACTGTAAACAAACAAGCATAATTTTGTCATACCACATGATATTCCCCTTCACATGTATTGTCTTGACACATTGCTATATGTCAATATGGAACGACGAATATGAATTAATTAATCTAAGTGAATTAATGATATATTAAAAGAGTATTTTAATTTATCTTATTTAGATTAGATCAAAATAATAATTTACGTCGTTAGACATCGTAATCGGGAACCTAATGGGTTACACACAAAAAGAGAACTAGAAAAATGAAATACACTAATTAATTTATTGACAGGTGTTGGATAATTAATTGTATTATTTATAAAGAACCAAATTAATTAATCATATTAATTAATGAATGTACCATGTTTAATTAATTAGATTAATTAAAATTGGACCGGATTAAGTTTAAGTGTGAGGTCAAGTCCACTTAGATTTCTACTAATAAGCTATAGGGTTTGAGAAATCATACAATACAATTATTATCTTGTTAGTATAAGAAAAGAGAAATCATAATTCCCTCATTCTTATTCCCTATGTGGATTTTCATTGGAGGTTGGACAATTGGACAACTGTAGATTGCAGATCTTGATTGTTCGTATTCAAGATAAGCAAAGGAATTTGCACGAATTCAACAAATGTATAATTCCTATCCTAGCTTCTTTCTAAACACAAAGAAGTCCTTGATGAGAATTGAAATATTGTTTAAATTTCATTGTGCGTGTTAAGTAGATTCCCAACATCTAACCCATTTATAAACTTGCTGGGAAAATCCGTTTTCAATTAGAACATATCACTCAACATTAATAGGTCAGATCTGTTCTTTTATTTCTTTCCTCCAAATTTGTAAGGTGCTACATACATGCTATTTTATAATGATCTTTTGTGCAGAAAAAGCTTACTTAACATAGACATAAGTAAGATTTTTCAACAAACATAACTTCATTTCTGTAAATATATCTCGAAGTGATTTGAGTAAAGCATATAACTTGAGTAATTTTAATCTGAAAAACTTCTAGATATGACCAGCCTAAAATCCCTTCAGTCCTCAAGATTTTAATGACAACAAATAAGCCTAGTCTTGCTCATGATGAGTTCATCCAGATCTGTCAATGCAATCTATGTATTCTAAGAAAGGAAACACACATCCTAAAGAAGGCATGTACGTCTAGTACGGAGTGAAATGAACAAAGCGTGGAAGTATGTAGGTTTGTATTTGAGACAAAGGTAGACGTTCAAATGGAAGACAAGCAACCTATAAGAATTAAAGATGCCAAGAATGTAGTTTGGGTAGAAGAGACATTTGAGATTGTAAACAGTCTTAAATCTTGTTGAGATTGTGTCTTGTAAAGATTGAAGAAAAGAGCCCAAGAATGCTACTTTGAATTAAAGAGAGTAAAAACAATGTAATGCGGAGTGGAAGCAGAAAATTGCCAAGCCGTACAAGTTTCAGAATATGAAAGTTCGGACAGACATCTGGGTTAGGCAAGGGAGCTTTAACATCCACAAATGCACAAGTCAAGCAGGTCAAGGATGCATGAATGTTGATTAACAGATGTCCTAAACAACACAAAAAGAACAGATGTTATGGAGTGAGACGAACAAAGAGCAGAAGAAGTATATAGGTTTGTATTTGAAGAAAGGTAGACGTTCAACTGCAAGACAAACAACCTATAAGAATTAAAGAGCCCAAGAATGTAGTTTGGGTTGAAGAGGATGTGCTTGAGATTGTTGAGATCGTAAAAACTTTCAAGTCTCGTTGAGATTGTATCTCGTAAAAATTTATGAAAAGAGCCCAAGAATGCTAAAGTTAAACTACTTTGAGTTGAAGTGAGTGAAAACAATGAAATGCGGAGTGGAAGCAGAAAATTGCCAAGCCATACAAGTTTCAAAATATGAAAGTTCGGACAGACGTCTGGGTTATGCAAGGGAACTATAACATCCATAATTGCACAAGTCAAGAAGGTTAAGAATGCATGAAAGTTGATCAATAGATTTTCAATCCAAATGAGTAGAAAAAACCGATGCCTAAGGTGCAATTTTCAAAACAGTAGTCTTAAGGAGCCAAATGTCTGGTTTTCTACAGACAGAGAGCTTTTGAAAGCTTGCGTCGTAGCTTAATCTGTAATAGATTAGAGCTATTGTTATTGCTTAGAGGTTGGTCTAACCCACATACCAAAAATAAGGATATCTGCTGCTGTTATGCCGGCCTTCCAATAGAAATCTGAGGGTGAGCTGCTGAAGTTGATACAATATGCCAATCAAAAGTAGTTACAACTGATTTCTGTAAATTGGAATTAGTCAGAAACTAATGCAAGTCGCTGTAGACTCCAAAAGGAGCGGCCTTTAGGTATTGTACATGGGTTAGGAACCCGAACAATTAACAATATGTCAAATACATACAAAGTCCATTTATATGCATCCTAAGATTTGAAACAGAACCAATGCCTAATTAATTATATGCTGCCCGGTTAAGGAATAATCATCAAATCTGTTGACAACCTTGAAACCAATGTCTTTGCCAAGACCATTAGAGAATAAACTTCTTTGACATGTTAAATTGTGATAGAAAGAATCTTAAAAGAAAAAGAAAAAAGAAATGGACTTGACTACAAAAATACAAGGTATCATAAGAAATGAGGAGACAAAGCTCCACTAAAAATGGAAGGGTGGTGCAAATGCAAAAGGTAGTGTTCGAATGCTGACAGGGGGTAATAATAGCACATCTTTAGCTTTGGGAGGGATATACAGTGGAATATATTTTTTTTACAAAAATAGAGGAATGAAACAGGAAATTTGATAATTATGACTAGGCCCACTTGGAAGAGAAATGACTCGAACAAGGAACCAGGGAGGGAAATGTTATGAGCCAATATTTTCATGGACTAAAGAAAACTGTGCTACTTTGCCCTAATACAGCAACCTCTAAAGTAATATCAGGATAATTTCCTTTCCACTAAGAGGTTCATGGCACATAAACCTCAACCTAAGCAGGCTTGAAGTAAGTTTAAGACAGGTTTATGGGTACCCGTATATAAATCCTAATGCCCCATATATAAATCTCAGATGACTCGAGGCATGAACTAGCTTGTTTCAATCCTATTAATCCGTAATTTCCTTTTCACTAGGAGGTTCATGGCACATAAACCTCAACCTAAGCAGGCTTGAAGTAAGTTTAAGACAGTTTTATGGGTACGCGCATATAAATCCTAACGCCCATACATAAATCTCAGATGACTCGAGGCATGAAATAGCTTGTTTCAATCCTATTAACCATAACTAGTATTTTCATCACTACTAGAGAGAAATTAAAGAGACATACCCATTTTCCTTGTCATGACGAACCGCAGAAGAGTTGCGATTTGTCATTATCAGATGAATTAACTTCGGCAAGACAAGATTTTCAAGCTAGAGAGTTTGAAAATCATCATGATCTGGATGTATTCATTAGAGAAATAAAAGTCTACATTTCTTTACATGGTATATAATTGACAACTTTAGATGTTCCAAGTGAAATCACTTCTATCTGTTTTAGTTATGATGCATAACATTCTAAATATTACTTCCGAGAAATAGTAAATATTACTGCATAAGAAGTTTTCACACATTTCAGCATAAACTATTTCCTCAGGAACAATACATGTGGGTTTCTACATATAACTTGTGTCATATTTTGCTTTTTTATCCGATAAAGGTTCAATTTTTTTCATATATCTGTTAAGAAATTACTGTTACTAAAAAACCGAAGCTAAAATCGAAAATCACATAATAATAGAGAATTTATAAATTCTGAGAGAAGAACATTGAAAGAAATAGCACTCACAAAAGAGCAGATGCCCACTGTGGAATAAAATGTCAGCAAAGGAGAAGCCAATGATTTTCCCAGCATCCCTGCTGTTTGAAAAAAAATGTTGAAACAGGAACGTAAAATTTGTCGAACACATCAGAATAATAATTTTAAAGAGTAAAATCTACAACCACTTAAATAAAAAACAAGGCTACTCCTTAACCCTCTAAGAATGGAGCCCGAGACTCACCATTATAGTTCCAGAAAATAATAATACAATCAGCCAAGTTCTGAATTCCCTCCAATAGAAATTTTTTTAAGAGAGAAGAGAGAGAAGCACAGGCACCCATAATTTCAATTTGTAATAATTCAAGAAACTGAATAAAAAGAGAAGATTTCAATTGGGTTTGAAAAATAATTACGTGCATTCGTAAGTTAGTAAATATGTAGTGGATTTAGCAACCAAATATCATTCAGTTCAAAAGGGTTATGCTAATTTTGCATAAAAAAGTGTATAAATACCTTGGATTGAAGACGGAAACGGTGTTCTTGAGGGAGAGAAAAACAGAGGAAATCCTGATATCAGTTGACAACCCCTCGGTTCAACGGCCAGAGAATAAAGACATCTCTCTGTATTGAGCGAGTCAGTGGCCGACCCAGGACTTCCAGTCAGCCCGGGTTACCGTGGGTCGTCGACCGCTTTCAACAATAAAATATTAAGAACCCCATTTAATACTTTTTTTTTTGC
>CAIGRP010091595.1:0-10902 GCA_903798385.1 Fraxinus cuspidata | reverse complement strand
TTTAATTTTTAAATAGAGTTATTTTTGTATCTACATCAATTTTATTTGACAGCAGACATTGACAAATTAAGGAGATCCATCATTTAATCATGCACACCACCTAAGAAATATATCACGAAAATAGATTATAATTAAAATAGTCATATTTTCTTCAATTCATTTATTCGCCATAGATGGTAGTACATCAAAAGCTTCATTATTAACCTGTATTGTATTTAACAAGGATATTCTTTGGCAAAATCAAGTCTACGATATCACAACTATTATAATAATGAAATAGAATATCATTCCATCGAACACATCAATGATTATGCCTAATTACTCCTAACTGATTATTTGAATTGTTTCTTAAAAGTTCCTTGTAATGGGTTGGTGGATTTTATAAAAATAAAGAGTAAAGTAAACTAAAATTAACGGAGACAACTTTGAGAAAAACTCAATGATTTGAAAGTATCGGAATTCATGATTTCACCATAGTTATCCAGTTTCATTTTACCTAACAATTTATAACAATTATTTCGCTAGTGTTGATGACCGAATTCGTCTAACTTAATTAATAGCCTCTCAGAATAAACTTAAACCTACCTAAACATAAAATTTGTTATTTCTCGATGCAAATTCAAGACACATCTAAGCACATTCATTCACAACAAATTCATGACTGATCTCACGAATTTTACAAGAGTATCTCTACTTTTTACCAACTTCATGATTTTTACCATTTGTGCTAAATTGGTATTTTACATCTGGATCCAAAGTTAACTCAAAAACAGATTATACGTTGGCTGAACTTATGAAAAGTTTGCAAATTAATAAAAAGATTCAACTCTAAATCAAGTCAAAACTTCTAAAGTTGAAATTAATCGTCCCAACGGAAATTTAGCTACTCATTGTTCAACTACAAAAACAAATAAATTACGGTACATCATCGAGATTTTAAAGGTGAAAAGAAGAAATAATTGAAGATTCTGAGTCCAAGCTTGCAGCCTAAACTCTATCCTCCGTCTTGGATTTTTGTTCTTCAATCATCAACATCAATTTTCTCAAATTTGAATTCAAGTAAAACTTTAAATTAATAGAATACTGTACATATGCATCATGTCTGCCTCAAGATTCATGCATTAAAATACCAAAAATACCCTCACAGATCAACTCTTCAAGTCACAATCGGACACTTAAGTCCCTGTTTGACCACCATTTTTTAGAAATTAAATTTTTTTCACTCATTTTTCACCACATATTCTTTAAATAAAATAATTTTACGCATAAATTTAAAACTTTATCTACTATTTAACCACTCATTCTTCAAAAAATCACCATCACGAAATTTATTTTTTAAAAAGATGGAGCTCAAACAAACCCTAAATGTGCATCTAGCGTTGCATGATGCCCAGTACTTCTACCAACTAGCACAAAATTTTGAAGCTTTTGGCACCCCTCTCGCACCAGTACAATACAAGTCACATATGACTGAATCTTAAATTATTTGTAGTTAATAATGAGATACGAATATAGTTATGGATGTTATTAGATCAGCACATGTGACATTTCTCACTTATGAAGTAAGTAGTTGATCTCATAAGCTAAAATTTATTGTTATTTAAATAGACGTATGGATGTTTTGTTATCTTAACAAAACAATGAAATCTTACAATAGATGTTCCACATCGATAAACGATCTAAGTGTCGTGGTTAATCTCTAACGTTTGGTATTGAAATCAATCCTTAGACTGAATGTCATTATAGTACATTATATGACGGTCATCATACTTTGGTGATATTTGATGTTGCTATGCCAGAGTTGCTAATACAACATCATTTAGATATAACAAGAATCATACGAAGGTTTTGAATGAATAATAGATGATTATTCACTTTTAGATAGTAAAAAATTATAATCTTAAGTTCATAAGTCGAAAAGAGCTTCGAAAAATATAAACTTAAGAGCGGGACGAAGGATGTGATCGATTGACATATCTCTATATCTTGTAATTGATTGAGTTATATTGATGAAGGGATTATACTTCCACATCAATTAAATAAGTTTGGTTTTGTCACACCACATCATATTTTTCATCACATGTATTGCTCGACACATTACTAGATGTTAATTGGGGATGAGAAATTTGAATTAATTAACCTAGGTGAATTATGATAAATTAAAACGAGAATTTTAATTCATCTTATTTTGATTGTATCAAAATAATAACTCATATAGTCCGATATCGTGTGATCAAGAACTTAACAAGTAACACAAAAGGCGAGAACTAGAAGAATGTAAGTACGAATTAATTAATTAACAAGTGTGAAACATTTGAAAAACTAATTAATTGGTTTCTTTATTTATAGGCCAAAATTAATTAATTAATTAATGGTTCTACTCGTGTTTAATCAATAAATCAAGTCTAATTAAACACGTATAAATAAACAATTAGGGTTTGAGATTTGGTTTACAACAATAACAATTGGTTCATTACTAATGTTACTAGCACAAGAGAAGAAAAGAAACTTTAATCTTGTATTCTTGTTCTCTTGCGTAGATTACCATTAGAAGTTGGACGGTTGGACGATTGTGGTGTGGAAAAACCATGATAAATTAAATTTCACTAAAAAAAAGCAAAGATCATGGTTGATAGTGTTCAAGATTCTCGAGGGAATTTGAAAATTTTAACAAAAGTAATATTTTTATCAATGTTTCTATCTAAACACGAAGATGACCCTTGAAGGAAATCGAAAATATATTTTAAATTTCATTGTGTATGTATAAGTAGACTCCTTACAATGGTATCGAGCCAAATTTGTGTTTTTTAGAAGTTGTTTTTGAATCTTAGCTACAGTCAAAGGACGATTGTAATTATTTTGTTGTTTCTAGCCTTCAAGAAATTGGTTTTCTTGTTCAAATATGATTTAAAAAGAAAAATAAATTTTTAATTGAAATCCGAATTGGGATTGGGGGCCACTCGTTGTTCCTGTTATTAGCAATAGTAAGCGTTGCTACTCATAACAACAGCATTGTCCACGACTGTTATTATTGCAGCATCGTTGGCTATTGTTTATAGTAGTGCACGACTCTATTTCAGTCAGCGGGACACACCGTAGTTGTCGTCGTCACCAATCGTTCTTTAGGGTTTTAGTTTATTTGGGGGCCTTTAAAGCAATTTATGAAATTTTAGGGCCCTTTTTCCAATCTTAAATCGAGGTCAAGTTGCAATTTTTTTTTGGCTTACACTGAAATTAGAGAAATTAAAGGATACCATTTTAATTTAAAATTAAGGGGCCAGAATGCAATTTTCAAAAATGATTTTGTATGCAAATTTGAAAAAGTATTTTAAATGTAATTCTTCAAAAGGGTTTAGACCTTATTCTCTATTTTGACCTGTATTTTGAATTTGGCCAATTTAATTTTTTTTAATTACAGTTTACTGCTTTTAGAATTGTCGTTAAAATTTGATTTTAACTAAAAATTACATTTTAGTTTGGAAATTTTATCCTAAATTAAAATATTAATTCAATTTGTCCTAAAATCTTAGAATTAGAGTCAGACTATCATTTAGTATATAATTAAATTTTAATTTTAATTAAATAAACTCATTAGTTAAATTAATAATTTATTTTAATTAACAAATTACTTAATTGTTCCGATCTATCTTGTCTAAATTAGTTTAGACTATCCTATGACTAGAACTTTGAATTAAATTAACACATATAATATTAGATATCATACATGATTGCATTTATGTGATGAATATATACTTAGTAAATGATTATGGATTCGATCACGTGGATGTGTTGAATAATTGATTTTA
Source organism: Fraxinus cuspidata (assembly GCA_903798385.1). Classification (NCBI taxonomy): domain Eukaryota; kingdom Viridiplantae; phylum Streptophyta; class Magnoliopsida; order Lamiales; family Oleaceae; genus Fraxinus; species Fraxinus cuspidata. Next base: position 7,096 of record CAIGRP010091595.1, on the reverse strand, counting down.
TTCTTGTTATATGTTTTAAGCTTGCAAGCTCATTGTAATTAATTTTGGACATTCCAGTATGTTATTATTATTTACGCTTNTATTTACGCTTATGTGCTCAGTGCTTATATATATATATATATATAGAACTTTGCACAAAATATTAAGTCAGATTTATATTTGTCTTTAATCATTATAGTGAAAAATCAGAGTTCCTCATCGATGTCACATTGTTGAGATTACTCAAGATTGGTCTATTAGAAATATATTTGTCACAATGAAATATTAAACATTTCCGAATATTGTGTTTGACTCAAGATTGGTCATCTGCCAATTTTTTTTATTAAGAGCCCGTTTGACGTGACTTTTATTTTTACTTCTCGTAGAAGAGTTTATGGAGAAAGTTACTTTAATGTTTATTTAAAAACTAATTTTTAAAAGAGTTCATATTTCGAAAATGCTTTTAGAGGAAGCAACATTTGACCAACTTCCTCTAAAAGTCTTCTAACCAAAAGAAGAATTTTTATAAAATTAGTCAACACAGATCCAAAGTAGTTTTTGAATCTCAAAATCTCCTTTAACTTTCAAAAGTCAAGCCAAACGGGTCCTAAGCCTTGTTGACTATACTTAATGTCTTAATAGAACAGATAGGATCCTAGTCCGTTGGGAATCAAGTTTGGATTCCATAAATTTATGTGAAATTGTCATAAATTTAAGTTAAACAGTCGGAGTATAATTACCTTAATAAAATTTCATATTAGACTAATTGATGTATTTTTTATATATTAATCGTTTTATTTTTCATCATTTACAACTTTGAGTTATGAATAACCATATGAATTTGAGAGACATATTGCATGCTAACAAATTGGTCGAACAAATTTAATAGATTGTCTGCGCAATTTGAGAATTATTCTCAGGTATGAGAAAATGGATATGTCTATAGCCCATTTTAGTAGTTCCCACTAAGGACTCGACTTAGGAAAATGTGGTTGCTTATATAAATACAGTGATGACAATAGTACAACAATGCTTGCAACTATATTACATGAGTTACAAAAACAGCACGAGGGTATATCTAACATTATGAATTTTCATTTCAAGGAGTTTAATCATGTGTGGAAAGATAAGACTTTAAAGCAGCTATACCGATGCAAAATGACAGAATGATCTTCAATTAGTGCTTATGTATCGATGATGATTGGGCACATTGACAAATTGGACTAGTTGGGTTTAGTTATGGTCTATGAACAAAGTATTGATTTTGTTTAGCAATTATACAACAGAGATTTTCACACTTTATTATGAGATTTAACATAAAAAGCTCAAATACACTTTCTCTGAATTGTTGTATATGCTTAAGACTGTTGAGCCCAATATCAAGGTAAAATATAGGAAGATTTTGGCTATTTATTTTTCTAAGGGCTCTAAGGGAAAACCTAAAGAAGGCTTTGAGAAAGCATCTAAGAAGACTAAGACAAATAAGAAGACAGTCGAAACAAAAGGACGGTTCTAAGTCTGATGACCATTGCTATCATTGTGGAATGAGAGGTGATTGAAAGATGAACTGCAAGGCTTCTCTTCCAAGCTTGAAGGGAAAGAAATATTCTGAAGCAAAGGTAACAAGGTCAATATGTCTACTTCATTAGTTTCCTTCGTATTAGACGCTGGATGTGAATCTCATTTTGTATAAATATGTAGATGCTAAAGAAAAATAGACCATGAGAAAGGGAGAAGTTGACCTGCATATTTAAAGAGGAGTAAGGGTTATTGTATTAGCTGTATAAAGATACTTCTTATCATTGCCTTCGGGCTTAGTATTAAAATTACACTTGGTTATATTTTCTCGTCATTTATCGAAAATAATATTTCAATTTCATATTTTGACATAAATGATTTTTCAATTAATATTAAGGACATTTTTTGTTCTTTTTATCTTGATGAGATATTTTATAGTTGTGGTAAATTATAAAATGACATTTATATTCTAGATATTGAGTCTTCTATAAGGAACATAGATAACTAAAGACATAAAAGTGACAACCTAAATGATACATATCTATGACACTGCTAAAGGTTATATATATGAGATATTCATTTTTAAATTACGAAAATATCGATAATTGGGGTCTATGAGTTATGAATCATTTGGCAAATGAAAATCATGCATTCTAGGCAAGATGACAAAATCACTTTTTACCAGAAAAGGAGAAAAAACTGCACAATTACTGGAACTAGCACATACTGATGTATGTAGACCAATGTTATTTAATGCTAGAAGGATTTTATCTTATTTCATCACTTTTACTAATGACCATTTTAGACATGATTACGTATACTTCATAAAATTCAAGTATGAAGATCTTGAAAATTTCAAAGAATTCAAGTTAGAAGTAAAGAAACAAATAGGTGAAAGGTATTCTTGCGCTAAGACATGATCGAGTTGGAAAATATTTGAAAGAAAATTTTTTAGATTCTCTAAAGAAGAATGAGATTCTCTCATAATGGACTTTATCACATACACCACAATGATGAGCCATACAAACCTCCTAAATACGTTTTGGGGTCATGCACTGAATGCTACTTGCGACACACTAAATTGTATTCCATCTAAATCGGTTGACAAAACTCAATACAAGTTATGGAAATGTAAAAAAGCCCAACTTATCTCCTATGATGTTTGAGTTTGTGATGCTTATATGAATGTATTGAATCTCATAAAATTGAACTTAAATTTATTAAATGTATTTTGTGAGATATCCAAAAAAACACAAATTAGATATCAATTCTATAATCTCATTAAGAAGAAAATATTTATATCAAGACATGTATGTCTTCTTGGAGAAGGAATTCATTCTAGAACAAGATAGTGGAAAAAATTAGAAGTTGAGGAGATTCAAGAATGGATATATGGTTGACTAACTATATAAACTAAAGTCTGATCCCACATAGGTAGAGGAACAAACTCTTGTTAAGGATATAGAAACTTTTGAGTAAACACTGACTTTACTTAAATCTAGTAGGATCATTTGATCTCCTAGAAGGTATGAATTGATGATTACTAATGAGGTATTTCTAATTGAGGATAGTGTACTTACTAATTATGCTGAAGTCAATTGTTAACTTAAAGAGATGGTAGGAAGCTATGAAATCCGAAATGAACTCCATGTATGTAAACAAGTTATGGACCTTGGGTGACCTGTCTAAAAGGATAAAAGATATAGGATGTAAATTAGCTTACAAGAATAAGATCGACATAGATGATAATGTTCATGCATACAAAGCAATGACAAGGATAAAATGTTACAAAGCAAGACAAGAGTTGAATTTGATGAAACATTTTCACTAGTAGCCATGTTAAAGTCAATTCGGATGTTTTTGAATTATTACGTATCATGCCTTTGAGATATGGCAAAGTGACGTCAAAACAATATTCGGTAAGGGGAATTTGTAAGAGAAGGTATACATGACAAAACCTGAGAGTTTTGAATCTAAAGATACTAACAAGATATCCAAGTTTGACTGATCTATATAGAGATCAAAAACAAGCATCTAGGAGCTGAAATTTTCATTTTGATAAGACAATATCAAGAACGAAGACAAATCATGTGTATAGAAGAAGATAAATGGAAGCACTATCGTATTCCTAATATTATATGTTGATGAGATGTTATTAATGAAAAATGATATCCCTATGCTTCAATTAGTAAAATTTTGGTTGTCAAGGAATTTCTCCACGAAAGATATAGAAGAAGCATCTTATATCTTGGGAATTCAGATTTATAGATATAGATCTAGAAGATTGCTTGACTTATCTCAATCTATTTACGTAGATAAAATCCTAAGAAAAATTAGTATGGAAGAATCTAAGAGAGGATTATGTCCTATGTCGCATGAGATTTATCAATCAAAGGATGTGTCCCAAAACACTTGATGATAAAGATTGGATGGATAAGATTTCCTATGAGTCAGTAATACGATCTAACATGTATGCGATATTATGTATGAGTTCAGATATTTTATATGCTCTACGGTACGAATAGGTTTCAATCAAGCTCTAGTGAGAAACACTAGATAGCAGTTAACAACCTACTTAAGTACTTAATTAAAATATGTTTACTCTCAATAATAGACCAATTAGTTGGATAAACATGAAACAACCGTTGATTCGACATAGAAGCCCAATACATTGCTACTTTAGAAGTGGCAAATGAAGCATTCTTAATCAAGAAGTTCATTAGTAAACTTGTAGTAGTTTCTAGCATTGTTGATCCTATATTTCTGTATTGTGATAGCAATAGAGCCATTCTGCAAGTAAAAGAAACAAGATATCATCAACAATTCAAATATGTATTAAGACGATATCATCTTTTCAGTAATGTCTTACAAAAAATGATGTGAAGATAGAACGAGTTCCCATTAATGATAATATTATAGATCCACAAACAAAGATATTTTTGTAGCATAAACATGATCATCACTTAGATCTTATGGTATTAGATACATGAGTAATTTAATCTAGTGCAAATATGTGTTTGTAAGTGTTATGCTCTAGTTCCAATGGACATTAGGATGTAAGAACTTTTAATTTGATTGATGTCTTTTATTTATTCTAGATCTATTATGTTAATTAATTTATTATTATGACAAATTAAATTAATAGAGTCCGTATATTCAAAATTTGGTGACTTTAGTTATAATGAATTATGATTGTGAGATACAAGTTACATGTGATTTAATCTTAAATTATTCATGTTCGTAAATAATAATAAGATACGGATATCGTTATTGTATTTAGACCGGCATCTATGGCATTTCTCACTTATGAAGTGAGTAACTAATCTCACAAGTTCAAATGTAGTGACATTTAAATGGTAGTGTTGATATTTTGTAAAGAGAACAAAATATTGGAGACTTGCTACGAAGATTTTACATGGATAATTATCAAGTGTCATTGGTTAATCTCTAATGTTCAGTAGTGGAATTGATCCTTATACATCGTTCGAGTATGAAGGATGTGAATAATCAATAAATGATTCATCACTCTTAGATCATATGAAATTATGACCTGCATTTCATCTGCTTAAGTTGATATTAAAATCCTTGCCAAGTTGAGTTCATAAGTTGAAAAGAATTTCAACGATTATTGATTTAAGAGTGAGATGAAATATATGATCGATTAAATCGAGATCTTGTAATTGATCGATTATATTGACGAAGATATCAAGTTCTACTGTAATCAAACAAGTTTGATTTTGTCACACCATGTGACTCCATCACATGTATTTCTCTAATACATTGATAGATGTCAATGGGGAATGACAAATATAAATTAATTAATTTAGGTGAATTAATAATAAATTAAAATGGGAATTTTAATCTATCTTATTTTAATTGGATCAAAATAATATTTCATATCTTTCAGGATCGTGGTCGAAAACCTAATGGGTCACACAAAAGGCGAGAACTAAAAGAATGAACTGAGGATCATTAATTAACAAGTGTGAGACATTGATGGAATTAATTAATTATATTGTTTATTTATAGGATAAAATTAATTAATCAAATTAATTAACTATTTGGCCTACTCGTGTTTAATGGATGGGTCAAATCCAATTAAACATCTATAAATAAACAATTAGGGTTCGAGATTTTAGCTAAAACAATAACACTTGATTTATTCTTAATCTTGCTAATACAAGAAAAGAAAAGAAACCATAATCTCTCATTTTTTTGTTCTCGCGTGTAGATGGTCCATTGAAGGCTAGATGATTTGATAACTATGATATGGAACGATTGTGATAGATCAAGATTCACAATGAAGTGGAGAGATCGTGTTCAAGATTATCAAAAGATTTTGAAAAATTTAGCGAATGTAATGTTCTCATTATAGTTTTTTATCTAAATAAAAAGACGATCCTTGAACGAAATTAAAAAAAAATTAAATTTCTCTGTGCATATATAAATAGATTCCCAATACTCTTACCAATAATAATTGACAACAAACTAAAACAACTTAGATTAAATCCTAATAAACACACAAAAATTAAAATACAAATTGATTGTTTCATACACATTGCTTTCATTATATCCAATGTATATGATAAATGAAAATCGATTCCAAATCAATGTGATAGTTTGTCAAATTTTAGAAATCGTCATTGCCTACATCTCACGCAACAACATAGGAAAGTGCATTTTGCGATGAGTAATGCTATATATCCGATCATAATATGATGTGACATTAATTGGTAAGATTAATAAAATTGATCCCATCACAAATATAATTAATCACACGAAAGTTTTATGAACAACTAAATGCCCTCACGTTATTGGAGCGACTTATATTTGGAAGGCTATTTGTAAGTCCTCATATTTAGTAGACTATTTATAAAGTATTCATGTGTTTACGATAGCTCATATTTTCGAGGCAATTCAAAATCCCTTGCCTAGTTGACAAATTTTCTTTTAAAGTTCGACAAACACATAAATGTAAGACTCATACTTAAAAAGGACTATTTGTTATCTCTATAAATTACGTAGCATACACGTGGTGGAGGGGAGTCTCACATTGACTAACTTTGCATTGAGTGATTATGTTAACTGGATTGGGTCGATCGAATCAAGGAAAGTCATCTTGGATTTGGGCTCGTTCCGTTAGCCCCATGACCCTTTTTTTCTTCCCCTATATATATTCTAGCTCACTTCACACCAAAGGTAAGCACTTGAACTCTATCAATCCTGCCCACCTTTCTCTCTTGTACCCATTTATCTCGTTCCGATAGTTGACTTCACCATCGTAGTGTAAATGCTAATCAGACCTTTTTTCGGTGACTTGTGCACCCTAATGGTGTGTTTTAGTATATAAGCGGAGCTTAGGTGGATGGGGGTGATCAGAATCTTGTTGGCCACTCGATCGAACGGATTTTAACGTCAACAAAAATGTATTATCCTAAACTTAATTAGAAATAACATGAAATTTCCTAATGATTTATATGGGAGAAGGAAATTATATTATGATTCTTAGAAGATACAGTTACATACTGATAGAATGTAGAAGACAAAGAGGAGGGAAATTGTTCAATCTCATTTAACAAAGATAGTGAAACACGACTGA
>CAIGRP010091586.1:0-12476 GCA_903798385.1 Fraxinus cuspidata | reverse complement strand
AAAAAAAAATGCTGTTCATGCTGGCCATAGAACTACTTGAGAATGATCTCCGTCAATACCCGACCCCAACACCCTTTCTTTGTTGACTCAATTTTTCTTGTAAAGATTCCATGAGTGTTCCTTTCAACAAACATGTCTAAAGAGGGCTGACCAGATCAGATCAATCAAGAGACTTCAGTCTCACCTAACTCACCTAAGCAAGGATGAAGCTGTCAAGAGAGGATTGGTTGAGATGAGTTATTGGTACAAATAATACGATAAAAAGGACGCGTAGAAGCCAGTTGAGGAGTAAGTGGAGGAAGATGAAGACAGTGATAGGGAAATGGTGATAGATCAAATGGTTTTGGGGCCTAGGTGGAGAATGACAATTGATTAAGCAGACTTTGACAGCTTGTGGTGGAGTAATCTCTGAACATTTGCTCTATTAGTACCGGGGTGATCACGATTAAGAAGCGAGGCAATAACTATTTTTCCCCTTTCAGGTCGGCCTTTCCTAGTCAAATTATTACAGGACAATTTCTTCTGAGCGCACTAAAATCTATTGGAGGGGGTTTCATATTAAGAAAAGCGGGGCTAAACCATGTTATGGAACTAAGACAACTCAATTCTTACTAATAATAAGAAAGATTTAAGCGCCTTCAAGGCCTGTATTGTTAAATATGCCCTCGATGCATAGGACCAGCACCAATTTACGATCCTCACAGGTTCAAGATCCTATTTATTAAACCTAGTTCCATATTACAAATAACAACCTGAACACTTTCAGTATAAAGTAATAATGACAATCTTTGAACACAGTAGATGTATAATTTGAAAGTAAAAGTGTAAGAACACGTATAGCAGACACAAAATCAATGCCGATAGACTGTGCAATTCATAGCACAATAATATGCATCAAATTTCTAAGACATGAATAGGTTCAAAGAACATAGTACAAAAAAACTTCTGAGTAATAGCTGTGTCAGCAAGTAAAATAACACACCTAGCATATACAGACTACTTGTCATGAAACAGTACATTGCAGCTTTTGCCTCTACCAACAAACACTGTAAAGCCCGAAGTCACCTGGCCAAAGCTTTTGTGGTCCAAAGGGTCCCAAGCCAATTCCTTCTAGAGAAAATTTTTCATTTGGACCAGCATCTACTAGTGAATTCGTTCCAACATATATATTATTTAATATAAAAGGTGTGGCGAGTTTGTAGTCCCCTCTAAAACCTGGCCCTCTTATCAAACAAATTAATCTCATTTGCAACACTTCTAACAGGCAAATATGTTCCGGAGTTGAATCTGAATGTGTAACAGGACTAGCATTCGTATTTAAGTTGGGTCTTGCATCCAAAACAGAACCTGAAATCCCTCTCTCTCCATACTGTTCTTCGAACCATATCACCACTTGGAGACAACCCCGTATCGATAACTGGACGACCCTCGTAAACTAAAGTAGGGATGTCTTCATCTCGAGATATAGTCTTATAGGACAACTGGGCAACAAAACAGCCGCGAGATCGTACAATACCATGGCAACCAAAAGCACCCAAGTGGTTCACTTCAGGAATGGTGTAAACCAATAAGCAACCAACATCCCAACAACAACCAAGTAAGCTTGTGCAATGAAAGAAACCATATTTGACATGAACAATGGCAAAACTCCACCAGTGAAGTTGAACATAACAACCATGAGCCAAAAATGAAATCGTTATGAAACGTGAAATTTTGGATCACGGAAGGCGCAATCTTACCCCTATGACCCCATAAATTCCAAAACAAGAAAAGAAGCGAAACCCATGTAGAAATTCTGTAACTCAGATAGATAGAACATAAGAACCAAAAGGAAAGTGACCGCAGTCACAACAACAACAAAGATAAGAATTCAGGTGGGACATTTGAGCTTGTCCCAAATAGAGTCTGAACTGCTTTCACTGTAAGATATGGTGGCTATTGTGGTAATTGATGAGCCTCTTGAGGACATTTCTGAGTCCATGTTTAACACTGTGAAAAGAATTACAACCAATAGCATGCATATTGTAACTGCTGTTATAATACTGGTGATTTCTTCTCCTACAGTTTCAAGAATTACTTATGGGTCTTAGATTTTGGTCCATAGGGTATTTATGCATTGTATATGTAGTTGAGATTGGAGGACTGGAAGGCTTTGAATGGGGAAGAAATAAGTAGTTTACACCTTTCAGATGAGGCTGTAAATTCTGCAAAATTACCAATTTTATTGGTGAAAAGTACAAAGTACACTGAACATGACTTGGAAACTTACATCTTGGATCAGCTTGACGGTTTGCATAAGTCTTTGAAACCGTTCCTGAAGAACAGTGGCAGATTCAGTAATCTTAGTCAGCTAGGGCGGTTGTTAACTGTTAACCGTCAACGACCGCAATAGCGAGATCCTTTACGAAGGAGAGAGGGAGGACTACAAGAGGAAGAATATAAGCTAAGAAGGCATCCATTTTCTCTAACAAGTTAGCTATTGAAGGTTATTTTCATAAGTGAGTATGGCTTAAACAAGTGCATGAATTGAGTATATACACACAGCATTTCTCCTGGATTAAAGAAAATTGTTTCAGAACCTGTTAACAAACCACATATCACATAGCATTATTACAATTTAAATAAATCACAGATTCACAAATCACAAATTACCCTTCTGTAAATCACAAATCACAAACTCCAAATGATCAAATCACAATACTAAATCTGTAAATCACTATTCAATATATATAAATCACAAATCATCAACCTATAAATCTAATAACCTATCATTTCCCCAATGAAAATGGCATCAAAATGAACTAAAAAACAAAAACAAAAAAGAAGAAAGGCTCGCACCTACAGCCTAATTCAGTAGCACAAACAAACAATTTCTCTACATGCAATTTTTGATATATTCTTAGTCAAACTTACTGGTTCTTCAAACTAATTGATTCTTTCAAAAACTAGTTACGGTACAGTACAGTACATTAAATTTGATTAAAATCTAAAAAACTACCTTGAATTGTTGATTTTTGGGCCAGAGGAGCCTGTTCAAACAACCAAAAAGCCTAACCGCCTACCCGACCACCAATCTTGGCGGCTGATGCAGGATCAACTAACCCCAAGTGTCAACACCCCAATAGCCAGTGCAGTCAGTGCCAATTTTACAAACTGATTTTCACTTTTTCTGCCACATTTCAATTCCACAAACCAATATTTCACTACAAACTTAGAAAAATGAAGAATGGATTGGTTTGTCTGTGTATCGTTCACAACAAAAAGCAGGCTGATGGAAAAGAGCCTAATTTAAAAAGAAAAAAAAGAAAAAGAATAGCCCAAAACAAAAGGCCAACAATCTAAAAACAAAAAAAAAAATAGAAGCCCAAAACTCATCTTCCTCCTTCAAGCTTCCCGATGACTGCAACAATGGCGAGTGGCGGCTGCTTCCAATCAGTAAATATCGGCGGAGCCAACACGGGCGGCCGCGCCACCTTGTCGGCGCTGGATCCGCCACTGCTGAAGAAGGTGATGGTTTTAAGCAGTATTTCTCTCTTTGCCTCACTTATTATTAATAAAAAATGTGAAGAATCTGCCTTGTAATTCTGTTTCAAATTATGTGTAGTCCAAATTTCTGTACGTAGCTGTTGAATTTTTACTCTACCACATCTTGTATACACTATGCAGTAAAATAATCGAATTGTTAAGAATCTGGATCAAAGGGAAAGTAGAAGGATCCCGAGAACAATTTAATCCTGGCAGTCTTTTTGATTTGCTGATTTTGATTGATATACATTGTTCAGCACTTTTCTTGGCAGGCCTGTTCTACACATGCTTTCACTTTTTCATATTTTTGTTAGCTTATGTTTTATTTTCGTTCTCTCTAGATAGACAGCCACACAAGCCTGCGTGTGGGTCCTTATAATTCGGCCAGGTATAACCTAGCTCGAGTTTTGGTTTGGGCCAGGCAGCACTTTTACCATGCCAGGTAGGAGGGATGACATTGATTTACACCCCTAAGTCCTGGAACATACTAGTCTTGAAATGGAATTATTCTGCTGCTCATCTTACACCAGCAAGTTCTACCAATGACCTAGCCATTCAAAGCATTGAAAGCATAATAAAAGCAAATATGGTACAAAAGCTAGATAGAGATAAAGGTCAGATAGGATTTTAAAATAGAGTTTAATTCAAATTATTTTTGTTTAAATTAGATTAAGTTAGTTTTAATATCGTGATAGAGTTCTAGTTGCTAGTTCAATTTATCATTTGATTTTAGCTTAGTTTCTTTATATAAAGAGGCTTATCCATTGTAAATTATACTCTTGAATATATATCTAAATTAACTCTCTTGCCCTTAAGTATTATTCTTCTCGGAATCCCTTTCTCTTCTTGTTTTTCAATTGTTCGTTGTCAAATTGTTAAATTCCTGCATCAGCTACACCACTTAATGAAGCTAAAAAAAATCTTTGTATAGGTTGATAAAAATAAAATAAACTACACATGTACCAATGACAAGAAAAATAAGTTAAAACTTCATGCATTGTATTGTCCAGAGAACCACACATGCCCGAATGTTAAAGAATTATTTAGATGATATTGGGAGTTGATGTAGCAATCATTGACATTTATTATTCCATGGCCTATTCAACTGATCATTTCATCCAAAGGTGAACAATGATTCCATGTTGATATATGCTTATATATAAGGAGAGAGAAAAAATGATATACGAAGCGACCGTGACATTTCATGTCAATTAATTAATGGTTAAGTTTATGATGGATTCCAAAAATGAAATTAGATTTGTTGAATCGATGTGTCATGCGACTATTGCTAAGCACATGACATGACACATTGATCCATTGGTGGATAGGTAATTTAATTCAAATATTGAGAACACCATAAACTTATTTACCAATGGATTGATGTGATTTATGATTGATGCTTAAGCTAAGCACCGGTGTTTAGGAGCTCCTCTCTCTCTCTCTCTCTCTCTCTCTATATATATATATATATATATATATAGGATGTCAAGGTTTGATAATGTTTATGTCCATAAAGAGGACCTTGACAGTTACACTCATAATACTTAGCAGATCATACAAAATTAATATTTTATTTCATGCCAACACGCATTGTTAGATTCAATACAAGAGTTTATAATGCTATATTTAAACCAGCACATTAAACCATATATAAAAGAGATTTTCTTCTCTAAGCTCAGTAAGTTATGGAGCTTAATTTATGGTACTGTTTTTGGTGCTTACGACCAATCATATGTAGTGAATATTTACTTGAGAAAATGAAAAAGGACTAGAAAATTTGGTAACTTGGGAAGTCAGGATCTTTACAAAATGCTTTGAAAACTTTATTTTGGGTTCAAATTAAACCGCAAGCAATCTACTTGTGTGACTAGGAAGCTTTTGCCTCTTTGGCCAAAGTGAATGTCTTCATTCCCTTTTTTCGTATATCAACTATAGTAATGTACATTTTCTCAAAATAAAATGAAAGGCAAAATAGGGGATATGGGTTGAATCCGCACCTAAGTATATGTTTTAACCACCTATATCTTTCCCAATTTTTCCGAGGCTTCACTTTCTGCCTAGTTATCTTCTTTGGGCTAAAACACCATTCACATGTAGGCCATTAGTAATGTCAATAACTTCTTAAAACATTTTTCCTATTGCTTATTTTCACTAATCATACTAAGAGCATCAGCACATTTACATTTGAAATAATGACCTCAGGAAATGGAAATTTCAGTTAGAAGTAATATTGGCAACATTTGAAGTAGATGCATCATTTGATAGTTATAATGTAAGAATGCATATAGCGGAAACAAAATCAATGACGATGGACTACGAAATCCATATCTCAATTATATATCAAATTTCTAAAACATCAACAGATTCAAAGAACATTGGGCAACAAAAACTTCGAGGAACAGCCTTGTCAACAAGTAAAATAACACACCTAGCATAATGGACACTGGAAGAGCAGGCAAAGCTTTCCGATACACAGCTAGGAGTATCAGTGTTACACCAAGACCAGCTATAATCGCAAGGTAGCATGCATAAACTGTCATGAAATCGTACATTGCAGCCCGACCAACTAAAACACTGTAAAAGATGAAGTCTCCCAACCCAAGCTTAATTGCACCCGAGGATCCCAAGCCAATTCCTTCCAGAGCAAAATTTTCACTTGGACTTGCATCTTCCTCTGAATTCATATGGACATTTATTCTATGCTGAATAAGAGGTGCAGCGAGTTCGGAGTCCCCTCTAAAAATCTGACCCTCTTCGGCATTAACCAAATTAACCTCGTTCTCACCACTTCCAACTGATAAATATGTCCCCAGAGTAGTATTTGAATTCGTATCATGACTAGTATTCGTGTTAGGCCTCGCATCTGAATTTTCATCCGAAGTAGAACCTGCATTCCTTCTCTCTCTCCATACCCTTCTTTGCACAACATCACCACTTGAAGATAAATCATTATTAATAACTGGACGAGCCTCATAAACTAAAGCAGGGATATCTTCATCCCGAGATATCGCAAGCTCTACCAAGAGCCTCAAAGGCCCACCGGGCAACAAAACAGCCGCAAGATCATACAATGCCATGGCAATCAAAAGCACCAAAGTGGTCCATTCCGGTAAAAGCGTAAACCAATAAGCCACCAGCATCCCAATAACAACCAAGTAAACTTGCGTAACAAAAATTGCCATTTTCGACATGAACACAGCCAAAACACCAACAACAGTGAAATTGAACAACACAATCACAAATGTAACACAATCCACAGGAAAGCTGAAATCTTGGAGCAAGAAAAGGGCAATTTCACCACCCATAAGCCCCAAAACAAGAAAAGAAGAGAAACCCATGTAGTATTTCAAGAACTTAGTGCATCTGAAATAGAACAAAAGCACCAGCAGGAAAGTAACTATTGCAATAACAGAAACAAATACAAGTGAATTCAAGAGAGCACCTTTAAGCTTATCCCAAATAGAATCTGAACTGCTCTCACTGTAAGCCACACTGGCTATGGTGGTAAATGATAGGCCTATCGAGGACCCTTCTGAATCCGTATTCAGTACTTTAACAAGAATTACAACCAATAGCATACATATCGACACTGGTGTAATAATTCTGATGAGTTCTTCACCTAGAGTTTCAAGAATAGTTCTTGGTTTTTTATTTTGGTCCATTGGGGATCTGTATAATGGATATGCGTTTGAGATTTGAGGGTTGCGAGAGTTCACAGGATTAATTAACAGTGAAAAGTGGGAGCGTAGCGAAAAGGGTGCGAATAGGAGAAAAAGAAAGAAAAGGGTGGAAAGTATAAATCATTAGTCTTAGAGGAGTGGAAAAGAAAGTAAATTTATAAATATTGCACTTTGGGTCCTCTTTTAAGAATAGGAAGGTTTCATTCTAATTTTGTGACGAGAATTTTCAAGCTTCAAATTTCACACACTTTAATTTTGGGTAAAACAAACAAGATCGATCATCGATACCTCATAATCTCAACTTATGCCCCCGTTTGATGGCTCATCTTTTTGAATTTTTTAGCATTTCTCCTATCGTTATACTGTGTAAAGAGGAAGCAGTCGCAATTGTTGAATAAATGAAGCAGTCGCAATTGTTTAACAAAATGAAACTTCCATTTTTTTAATATTTGAATTACCGAAAATGCCCTCTTTAGCATTTCTTCAATTTTTTCTTGAGGGAGGGCATTTTTGGTAATTCATTATGTAAAAAGTTATGAAAGGTTCATTTTTTTTCAACAATTGTGACTGCTTCCCCAATTCAACAATTACGAATGCTTCGTTATTACAATGTACAATGGTAGGAAAAATGCAAAAAAAATTAGAAAGAAGCGAAACCAGACAAGGGCTATATTTTCCTTTTTTTCTTCCAATAGTAGTGTCTCTAAATGCGAACAAATATAATAAAATTTAACCCTGGTCAATCAATCATCTTTGCAATCACCGTGTTTAACAATATGAAAAACCTCCTTAATTGTATGCACTAGTCAACTAGTATGATTGACAAGTCTCAAGCTAGTATCAATGTAAAAAATAATATACATATATGAATAACTAATTGAGCGTCCTTTCACAATATTTTGAATGTGCTCATTATTTCTTGTTGTAGAGCCGATTGAATCTCGTTGCCTAACACGCCACATCTAGAAAATACCATCAATTTTCGTAGCATTTCATTCGTAATAACTGAAAAAAAATAAAAAATAAAAAAAACCTCCCAAGTTTCCTCAATAAATTATGTAATGGAAATAACCAAATAAAATACCAAAGACGAAAATTTCTACACTGAATAGAATAATAATTTAAGTTATGTTGATAACCTTAAGAAAAATAAAGGAATATACCTGCATAAATATTTTGTCAATTTTTATCTAAAAAAAAAAAGAATCTAAAGAAGGAATAAACTTTCGTTGATAATAACGTCGAAGGCTTTTTGTCGGCTTTCTACAACTGAAGCATTGTTCGGTGATTACCGCGACATTATAAATGACATGACAATGTTATAGATGATCAAATACATTGTCATGGTTTGAAATTTGATTTTATTATTCTTAATTCACGTCATTATTTTTATTTCCTATTTTTTTCAAGTCAATTTTTATGTTTGTATTTTATTTTTGCAGCGGAAAAGGTTGGTGAATCTGAACTTTAAAATATGTATTACTTGATAATTTATTATCATAAAATTGTTATATTTTACTAAATAATCAAATTCAATCAATAAAATGTCATATAAAAATTTTAAAAATTTTCAATCCAAACTATTTTTCAGTTTCTTTTTGAGATACAATTTTTTAAAATGACAAACTAAACGAGTTTCTACAATTTTAAAATAGACAATCAAAACTAAAAATGAACTCATAACTAAAATACATATCAAATGGAGCTTAGTTTTTGTTTGTGATATGAGGTAACTAATATGTTGGCACAATTTTCTTAGTCTCTTGATTCTTCAAGAATCTAGTGGTGATGGATTTGTTGCTGACACTTTAATTTTGTTTGTGGAAGATGGTATCAAGAGTGGAAGAATATGGATTATCTATATTTTCATTCATTTTTTGAAATTAAAATGGGTTAGTCTTTTTGATTAAAACAAATTGACTATGAATTTGGTGAAGGGATCATTTGTGCACACATAGAGCAAAGGTTGGACTATTTGTGCCAAAATCCCATTTTAGAAAATGATAACAGAATGATGTTTTGAACTGCTCTAAAATTATCTTACCGTATTCGGGCGTCATTGTTTAAAACTTTATTTTTGTAAAATGTATTTTTAATTACGCATTGATATAATAATATAATTCTATATATAAATTCAAAAATTTAATCTAATTTTTAACCACACATTTTTTAAAAAATCAATATTACAAAATCTATTCTAAAAAAAAGTGGCTAGAATAAACCCTAAGGTAAATAAATATAAATGCTACTGATATTGTTCCATATGGTTTCGAATAAAAAGAAATACAAATCTTCATTTTTGACGCGTCACTAGAATATTGAACATGCCTTGGTTCCATGGTTTTCAATTTTTTTTTTTTTTTTTTTGAAAAATAAAAAAAATTTCAAAATGCTAAAAAAAAATAGGATTAAAATATGAAATAAGACTTTTCCCCAACTCGAGCTTGGCCCCGTTGCTTTACTTTGCCAGGTTGAAGAAAATTATTTTGAACTAAATATGGCAAAATGTATCGTCTCTTTTCGATTCTTATCTTTTATTGGACTAATACTATTTAACATCAATGACGTTACAAAAGTAATTATGTGACACCGAGTGACATTAGATGATATAATTTGTTGCGTCTCGTCACCAAGACTCTAAGAAGACCATATCATAATCAAAGTGAAGATATCAGTCGAACTTGATCAAATCGATGAAGACTCAATTGATTAAAATAAAGAGGTCAAAGAGCGAGCACCCCCCCCCTTTTGGTCGAGGTCCTCGAAGAAGTCGAAGTTTCTCGCACTGAAGACTTCCAATACGAAGTTTCCCGAGGCTAAAGCACTCGTCATCCTTTAGAGGATTCGCAGGCAATTTTTAAAAATGATTGATTTAACATTTGTAATGATGAATGTCAAAATTGTCGACTTAAGGTATAGAGTGGCTGACTCGTTGTCAATTTATTAAATGTATAGTAAACTAGTGATATGAGGTTTCAACTTGGGAGAGTAGGTCATGTGGTTGTTATCCAACGGTTACCACTTCGACCACAACTCTATACATAACTTATACACGCTAAATCTCCACCCCCCCCCCCCCCCTTTTTTNTGAGTCAAATTACTTCAATTTTGGTTGAGTTGATGAGTGTTTTGTTCATGTGTACAATCTTTAATCGAATTGCCGATGCTTGAACAATTAGATAATAATATGTGGATTCGTAATCCAATATAATCATTCCATATAAATACTAAACTGGAAATTTACAAGCTTTCGTAGAATAATTTAAAATAATTATCAACACAATTTTATTTTGCTTGCTCACTTTGAATCTAAATAGAAACTAATACACTTGATTGAAATTTATTCTATGTTGGACGTTAACTCTTTACTCATCATGTATTACTTGTCAACGATCTCGTACACTTGTGAATTTTGCACGAACAAATTTTTGGCGCCGTTGACGGGGAATAATTTACTTGATTTAAGTTCATTAGTTATTTTAGATTTGAAGTTTTTATTTTTATTTTTTAGGCTATTTATTGAACGAACTAAGTCTCATGTTTTACTCTTTTCAGAAAATTATAGTTTATGCAAGATTCTAAAGAGATCGAGCTTCTTCCAATAGATCCCGAAATTGAAAGAACCTTCAGACAACAAAGAAGTTAACAGAGAGAAACAAGGGAAATGACAGAAAATCAAAATTCGAATCAGGTTCAGAATCCATTACAACTACCTCAACCAGTTCAACCAAACCAACCGAGGGTAGTAGCAAATGATGGAGAAGCTTTATGCTAGCACAAGATTTAAAGGCAATTATCACATGAGATTGAAGATTCAAAGTCTGGGTTGAAGATTAACGAAGAAGAAATTGGTATCTCACTTTCAATTCATTGTTTTTCATTCTGGGTGAAGTTTTTCCAAATCTTTTTGTATAATTTAAAAATATACTAGGCTAATTATTTTCATGTATTGAATAAAGATGAAACATGTTATTATTTATTTTTAATTCAAGACAAATAGTTAGTTAATTTCTTATTTTTTTAATTAATCTTGCGTGCATAATTTTATTATTTGATTGCTTGATCACCAATTAAATATATAGTTGCTTTGCTCCTGTACAACCACAAGAAAAAGGCTAGCACAAGATTCAAAAGCAATTATCACATAAGATTGAAGATTCAAAATCTGGGATGAAGATTAACGAAGAAGAAATTGGTCTCTCACTTTCAATTAATTGTTTTTCATTCTGGGTGAAGTTTTTCCAAATCTTTTTGTATAATTTACATAAAAATATGCTAGGCTAATTATTTTCATGTATTGAATGAAGATGAAACATGTTATTATTTATTGTTAGGTCAAGACAAATAGTTAGTTAATTTCTTATTTTTTTTATTAATCTTGCGTGCATAATTTTATTATTTGATTGCTTGATCACCAATTCAATATATAGTTGCTTGTTGTAGTGTTGGAAAGCTCATAATAGGCCTAGAACATTGCTAGATTAATATGTGTGCGATAGATATTAGGAATAATATTTGTCACATGTGCAATTTTTGAGATATATAGATGCAGAAGTTAAGAAGATTAGAAGGTTCAAAAAGGGACTACGCTCGAAGATCGACATGATCATTATATCTCATCATTTCATTTCATATCGTCAAATGTTGGAGAGGGCTCGTGCTATTTCATATTAGAGGGCTACATTTGAGCAGTATACCCAACAGGGCAAGGAGTTATTGGGAAAAAGAAAGTGAAATGATCAGAGCAAGAAAAGACACAACTAGCATAATAAAAGACCAAGTACAGGAGTTCGTATCGGTGGGACGAGTGAGAATATTACACTGGGAATATTACACATTATCTTAAGTGTAATAAACTCCATAGGGATGAATGCTTGCTTGGGAAGAACATGTGTTTTAGTTGGGACACATTGCTTTAAATTGTATTGAACATCCAAAGAAGAATGATGATAATCAGGACAAGAACAAGAAAGAGAAAACCTGAGTTTTTGCACTGAATCAGCATGAGGTGGAGTAGGATCCAAATGTGATTGCATGTATTCTATTATTATCTGATGTACCTACTTACGTACTTTTTTATTCGGGGGCTACAAATTCTTTTATCTCTATCCTTCGTTGTTAGGTCTAACTTTGCATGTATGAAAACGAATATTGAATTAGAGGTTAGCATCCACTCAGGAAGAACTCTTTGTACAAATTAAATGACTAAGGCGATGAAGTTGGAGATTGACAAATAGGTATTGTTTGTAGACTTATACCTTTTAGAGATGA
>CAIGRP010091566.1:0-13586 GCA_903798385.1 Fraxinus cuspidata | reverse complement strand
AGAATCATTGGTTGGTGTAGCAATTGCTTCAACCCACTTAGAGACATAATCTACTGCCACCAAGATGTACTGGCACGAGTAAGATGATGGGATCGGACCCATGAAATCTATACCCCAAACATCAAAAGCTATACTTCAAGTATGGAGTTCAAAGGCACCTCATTTCTCCTAGAGATGTTTCCAATTCTTTGACATCGATCACATACCTTAACTATGCTATGTACATCTTTAAAAAGAGTTAGCCAATAGAAACCAGACCGGATTACCATAGCAGCTATTTTTCGTTCCTCCGAAATGCCCTCCATAGGGTGACGAGTGACATTGCCTTAAAATTTCAACCATTTCTGTTTTAGGTACTCACCTTCTAATAATTTGATTTGGACCATGCCTGTATAGATATAGATCTTCCCAAAAGTAATATTTCAAATCTTAAAATAATTTTTTCATCTGTTGGTGGGTGTTGGACTTTTCTTCTCCTCTTTCTCTTTCTCTTCTTTTTGTTTTTCTCTTTTTTTTGTTTTTCTCTTTTTTTTTCTCATGTTTCTTTTTTCTCTGCGTGTATATAACTCCCTTGCTGTAGCCACCTTTTTTGAATTTTAAAGAAAGCTTCAATCTCCTCTCAAGCTGCCTTTGTTATGTGTAATATATATATATAATCTTTCAAAATCAGCAGCCCACTATGTGCATGCATAATCTCTCTCAATTCAGCCTCAGTTTGCCCTTTTTGTTTTCCAAAATAGCTAGCTTTTTTCTTTTCATTAGGTATATATATATATATCCAAGCAAACGGGCATCTTTTCTAATTTTCAACCCAATATTATTTTTGTCTATATATTTAATTTCAACTCGCCAAATTTTGTATCTAATTAGAAGTCCAAATTGAGGCCCAATTAATTGCTTGCTTCCAAGGCCTCGTACTTTGAATTTTGCCATTTTTCCGTTATTTTGCATTCTTTTTTTCAATTCTTCATTAAACATAAAGTTTTACCTACAAAATACAATTTATCATAAATAAGGTAAAATTTTATTCAAAAGACAATAAAATATCATGATTTAGCATCACGAATAAGTATAAAAACTACACTTATCAGAAAGCTACATGAAAATTAACAAGACTTCATAATACCATGTCATAAACCATCCGCCACGCAGAAATCCATTAGGATGGATGAGCCCCCCATGCAATGAAGCCTCTTTGTCACCTCGATCAGAACGATATAAACCATCCTAAAGAAAGCCCACCTGAGAACCAATGAAGAGATGACATAATACCCAACATAGATGAACCATCCACCAAGTGGAAGCCCTTAGCATGGATGAGCCACCATCATGCACGGAAGTCTTTTTGTCACCTTGGTAAGAGACATATGAAGCATCCTAAAGAATGCCCACCTAGAAACATACAGGGAATACCTCATAATACCCTACATACATTAACAATCTACCATTCAGGATGCCATTTGCATGGATAAGCCATCCTCATGCAATGAAGTCTTTTTGTTAACTCGGTAGGGGAAGTATGAACCATAGCAAAGGAAGCCCATATCGGAACATACAAGAATGTCATGCATGGATAAGCCACCCCTATGCAAGGAAGTCATTTTTCGCCTCAGTATGAGAGGTATGACGCATCCCAAAAGGAGCCCAACTCAAAACTTACGATAATACCTCATAATACCCAACAATGATGAACCATTCACCAACCTCAATATGGATGAGCTATCCCCACTCAAGAAAATCTTTTTGTCACTTTGATATAAGAGGTATGAAGCCTCCCAAGGAAAGCCCACCTCTAAATCTATAAGGAAGACCTCATAATACTCTACATGGATAAACCATTCACCATGTAGGAATTCTTTGGCATGCATGAGTCAGCTCATGCAAGGAAGTCTTTTTGTCCCTCGGTAAGAGATGCATGAAGCAACCCAACTGGAGCCCAACTCAAAACATACTAGAAATACCTCATAATACCCTGTATGAATGAATCGTCCACCAAGCAAAAAGCCCTCGGCATGGATGAGCCACCCTCATTCAAAAAGTCTGTTGTTACTTTAGAAAAGAGATGGAAAGCATCCCAAGTAGAGCCCACCTTAGATCCTAAGAGAAAAACATCATAATACCTTGCATTAATGAATCGTCCACCATGCAATAAGTCATTGGCATGGATGAGCCACCCCATACAGCAATTTTTTTATCACCTCGATAGTAGAGGTGTAAATCATCCCCAAAAGAACCCACCTTAAAACCCATAAGAAAGACCATGTAATACCCTACATAGATGAGTTATACATCATGTAGGAAGTCCATGGCATGGATGAGCCACCCTTATACAAGGAAGTCTTTGTCACCTCAATAAGAGAGGTATGAACCATCTCAATTAGAGCTCAATTTGAATACTATGGGAAGACCACATAATACCCGGCATGGATGAATCATCTACATTACAGGAAGCTCTTAACATGAATGAGCCACCCCCATGCAAGGAAGTTTTTTTATCGCTTCGATGGAAGAGGTGAAAAGCATCCCAAAGGAAGCCAACCTTGAAACCTACGAGAAAAGACCTCGTAATACCTTACGTTGATGAACCATCTGCCATGCAGGAAGCCCTCTCCATGGATTAGCCATCCCCATATAATGAAGTCTTTTTATCATCTCGATAGGAGATATCCCACCATACCGAAAGTCCTTGGCATGGTGATAGAATATCCACCATACCGGAAGTCCTTGGCATGGATGAACTACCATCATTTAAGAAAGTCATTTTGTCACCTCAGTAAGAGAAGTATGAAGCATCCCAAAGGTAGACCAACTCGAAACTTACGAGGAAAATATCATAATACCCTACATGGATAAACATCCACCAAGATGGAAACCCTCCGCATGGATGAGTCACCCCATTCAAGAAAGTCATTTCGTCACCTCAGTAGAAGAGGTGAGAAACATCCTAAAGAGAGCTATACAAGAACTTACGAGGTATACCTTGTATTACTCTGCATGGATTAACTTTCCATCATGCAAGAAGCTTTTGGCATGGATAAACCATACATTTACAATAAAGTCATTTTGTAACCTAGGTAGAAGAAGTGTGAAGCATCCCAAAGGGAGTCTACCTTTGAACCTATGAGGAAGACCTCATAATACCATCCATGCCCGAATCGTGCATTATGCAGGAAGTCATTGGCATGGATGAGTCATCCACATGCAATGAAGAATAATTGTCACGTCGGTATGAGAGATGTAAACTATTCCAAAAAGAGCTCACCTTGGAATCTCGATAAAGACCTCTTAAAACCCTGCATAGATGAACCATTAACCATTTTGGAAGCCCTTGGCATGGCTGAGTTGCCCCCTACAAGGAAGTATTTTTATCACCTCAATATGAGGGGTACAAAGCATCTTAAAGGGAGCCCACCTCAGAACCTATGAGAAAGACATTATAATACCCTTCATAAATTAGCCATCCACCATACAAGAAGCCTTTGACATGGATGAGCCATCTCTATGTAAGGAAATCTTTTTGTCACCTCAGTATGAGAGGTATGAAGTATCTCCAAGGAAGCTCATCTCGAAACTTACGAGAAATACATGGATGAACTATCCATGATGCTGGAAGCTCTTCGGGAGGAGAGATGTGCAACATCCCAAAGGGAGCTCTCCTTAAAACCTACGAAGAAGACCTCATAAGACTTTGTATGGATGAACCATCCTCCATTCATAATGCATTTAGCATGGATGAGCCATCCTTATGCAATGAAGTATTTTTGTCACCTCAATATGAAATGTATGAACCATCCCAAAGAGAGATCACCTCGAAACCTATGAGAAGTCTTCAAAATATCATGTGTGGATGAATATTCCACCATACAGAAAGCCCTTGGTAAGGATAAATCACCCCATTGAAGAAAGTTTTTTGTTACCTCGGTAGAATGGGTGAAAAGTATCCCAAGAGATCCCGTCTTAAAAAAATACATACGAGGAAGATCTCACTTTACCCTACATGGATTAACCATCCAACATGCAGAAAATTTTGGTATTGATGAGTTACCCTCATTTAAGAAAGTCTTTTTGTCACCTTGGTCGAAAAGGTATGAAGCATCTCAAACAGAGCCCACCTCAAAACCTACGAGGAAGACCTCATAATATCTTGCATGGATGAATCATTCACCATGCAGAAATTCATTGGTATAGATTAGTTATCCCATACAAAGAAGACTTTTTGGCACCTCGGTAGGAGAGTTGTGAAGCATCCCAAAGGGAGGTCACCTTAGAACCTACTAAGAAGACCTCCAAGTACCCTGCATGGATGAACCATCCATCAAGTCGGAAGTCCTTGGCATAGATGAGCCACACCATGCAATGAAGTCTTTTTTGTCACCACGACAAAGTATGAAGTATTTGAAAGTGAGCCACCTTGAAATCTATAATGCCGACCTCATGATCCCATGCATGGATTTCAAAAGCTCACTCGCCTCCGCTTTACAAGATTCATCAAAGTTCCTAGCTTTCAAAGCCTTGTCTTCAAGTAAGAACCTCACCTTTACATCAATGATTTTCTTAAAGCTTGTTTCAGAACCACGTCCTCAAGCAAGGATTACGACTCTGCATAGCTATCGCTGAGTTTTGTTCAAATGCACAACTACACAGTAAAAAAGGGGGAGATGCTCCATGCAAACACATTACTTTGATAATGAGTTCCCTTTCACTCTACACTGCAAGTCCACGAATTATATAAATATCCATTCATACACTTGGGGGACTATTGTTAAGTCTCTTCTTACAATACTCTAGATCATGTTCATGTGACAGCGAGCAAGCAAGTCAACGAGGCCTACACTCCAAATATAAAGTAGCCGATGTAATACATCACTTTCGTCGAGGTACCTATGGAGGCTGACCTCCATGCGCAGGCTAGGTTCCACACATACTGCTAGAAAGAAATTTGAGGCAACCAGCCTCCCTAACAAAAGGCACCTCCTTCTTCACATCTTCCTTCAAGAGATTTTCCATACAAGATTCTCCCGTGATTGTTGATATGACGTCTCTGTAGTAGGCGTCTAAAAGGTTAAATCATCAGTCTACTAACTAGAGGTCAGACATAGGATCTAGGGAGTCAACTTTTCAGATACATTTAAGGGATAATTGCAACAAAGGCCCCAAAGCCTTTCAAATACTTGTAAACTTTTCCATAGCCTTTAAATCTTTGCAACCGTCATCCCTAACCTTTCAAGTCATAGCAGTTGAGGCCCAAATGGATGGATTCCATTCGTATTTCTGTTAATCGACCAAAAAATTTAGTTCAACAATTTTTATAACTTCAAAAGAGTAAAATAGTGATCTTATATTTATCACATCAAACAATTAAAATAATTACACGAAAAACTAAAAATAGAAAATAAATATCATCTTCTTCATCTGTATCCCCACACTACAATTTAAAATCACCAATAAAACATAAATTCACCCTTCATATTTGACTTTAACAACAAAGAATTTGGGATTTGTCGTAGCCTATTCAACCATCGGCCCCGTTTTTCTACTATTTTCTTCCAAAAAATCAATATACAGAAATGAAAAAAAAAAAATGGAAGGCCGCATTGTATTTGACTTCTGATTGCTACTAATAATGCATAAAAATTGACACCGCCACCATTCCGTCCACAATTAGAAAGTTTATAAATAGGAAACTCCATT
The DNA here is from genome assembly GCA_903798385.1 of Fraxinus cuspidata. Taxonomy (NCBI): domain Eukaryota; kingdom Viridiplantae; phylum Streptophyta; class Magnoliopsida; order Lamiales; family Oleaceae; genus Fraxinus; species Fraxinus cuspidata. The sequence continues at coordinate 7,895 of CAIGRP010091566.1, read as the reverse complement.
TTGATATGTTGACTCGACTCGTGTTCAAACCCAATAAAACGATGTCGATATATTAAATTAGATTAAGGAAATTGTCTAATTCATCCAACAAGAAGCTGAAGAGAAGGCGAACGAGATTATTATCTCCGTCGAAGAAGTAATTTTACTCAAAAAGTTTTTTATTTGATTTAGTTTATATGCTTCATGTATTTATTTCATGTTTTTTGTTTTATTGATGTTCGAGAGGAGGAGTTCAACATTCAAAAGTTGCAGCTTGTAGAAGTAGAAAAGAAGAATTCAAACACGAAGTTGCAGCTTGGTTAGGTTGGATAGGGGGTTGGGGCGTGGGGTAGGTAAAGAAGATTATTATATTTATTTTCATTTTCTTTTTTAGTTTTTTCTTGTAATTATTTTAATTTTTTAATGTGATAAATATAATATTACTATTTTACCCTTTTGAAATTATATATAAAAAAAGGTCAAACTCAATTCTTTTGTCAACTAACATTAATATGGATGTAGTCCATCCCTTTGGGCTTCAATTGCTATGATTTGAAAGGTTACGGGTGACGACTGCAATGATTGAAAGGTTAGGGAAAAGTTTACAAGTGCTTGATTGCTACATAGGCCTATGATGTATGGATTAACACTTAGGAGACGACATCTCGACCGTCAAGATGAGGCTATGTATATTTCCATCTAACAGTTAGTATTACACATATTCCACTATAAAAGTTTACATGTTATGACATTTGAAGGTAATGCAATTTCAAACTCTCAAAACTATAAGTTTGCTCTCAATATATGAATACCTCATATCCCTAGATCAGAGTCTCTTACACACTGAGTAACCCACGTCTTTAGCACGTCCTACACTCATACACCTATAAATTGATTGAATTGACCGTTGAAGAACACGCGACCATCTATCCCGCAACCGAAGAAGCTCACGTGCGACTTACGATTTGTTCAAATGTGCATAAACAAGTCTTACATGGACGTGGGGAGAGTCGAGATTTGTTAGCCACGTCACCTTACAAATAACTAGGTCAACAAATTCATATGGAATGTTGACTTTAATACCATTTTATGCTTTCCCATTGTTTATTGGACCAGCTACAATGTGTTTTTAATTATCAGAAAACCAGCTGGCCAATTTAATTAATAAAAATATACAAGCGATGATTAATACTTAATTCAATTAATTAACCAACGTTTAAGAATTAAGATGCAATATCCATTGTCCATCTCCTTGGTGATAGATCGATGTAATTAAGAATTCTATATAAGTTTAGATTAAATGTATTCATATTCTAGTTTGTGGGATTTATGGGAGGATATTTACGTCTTGATTGAAGCCACCTGTGCCAAGATAACACATATCTACAGGGAAGGAAATATGGCAGCAGATTACTTGGCAAAAACTGGAGCTACTGATAACTCTTTCACCATCCAAGAAGGGGACAATGCTTATCTTGGCCTTAAGGAAATTTTAAGGACCGACTCATGGATTCTATCGAATATTAGATATAAAAGATTTATCCCCTTACTTGTACCATAGTATTCCTCCGCAAAAATTGAGTATCTTCTCAATAATAATACTTTATATATATATAAAAAAATTATGTTATAATTTAATGTTCACATTATTGCTTCTTATTATATATTACTGATCTTCCACTTGTTCCAATTACCTGTGATAAAATCATTATCGTTTTCAAATCTTATATGTTTACATTAACCTCTTCAAATATGTACATGTAGTGAGAATGTGTTACAAGGAAGTCATCATCGTAATTGGTTTTAAAATGGCCATAAAGTACATGAAAAAATGACTATCGAGCTAGGACAAGTACATGACTATATAATTATCAATATAAATTCTATAGTTGGTGAAAATAGGGATGACAACGGGGCGGGTCGGGGCCAGGGATCCCGCCGATAATTTCTGCCCAGTTACCCATTTAAGGTGAGGAAAGCAAGGCGGGGCGGGGCCCTTGCCCTAATTACTACTAGTCTAATTTTTTTTTTATTTATTTTTTTTTAGTTTTGGATAATTTATTTTACTGTTCTCATTCATTAAAGTAAAACAATAATATATTTATTAATTTTTTATTCAATTTATTTTTAAAAAAAAGTTAAATAATTCAAATACATTTGGTAAGTTAATGTTTTTATTGTTTGTCATATTTCTTATATAATTTTAGTTGGCGTCTTCTTCCTTTTAAAGTGTTGAATTCTTAAAAAATTAAAATTAAAATATAAAATTTAAACAGGGAGGCAGGGCCCTTGTTACTCGTACCCGCCCTGTCCCCGACCCAAATATCCAATTAAGCGGGTAATCGGGGTGTGACCCCACGTCGAATTTGACGAATTTTTTTATCATCCCTAACTAAAAGTCATATTTAGTAGACTCTCGAATGTACTGAACTAATAAAGTCGTGTTCAAATTAGATTGAATCGATAGATTTAGTGTTGTTTAGAATGAATTTAGTATCTAATAGTGTATTGTTCAAAGAGATTGTAGTTTAGCTCTGAATGCGATCATTTCGTTAGATATTGTTGCTTTACTTCGAGATGTAAGATGTGGAACGTGTTACTTCATCCTAATCCCCATAAACGAGAATAAGGTATTCCATTTATTGTTATCTTACGCTACTCCAAATAGGCGTTTAGTTTAACTAGACTCGTTGTATTCCTTAATTTATTTCGCATAGATTTTGAAGGCTAGATTGATGCCAATTAAAATAATAATAATAATAATAATAATAATAATAATAATAATAATAATAATAATAATAATAAATTATGTATCATGTTTTACTGCAACTTCATCTCTAACAAGAAGGGTTGGCCATTGGTCATGTTGGGTTGGTTTTTTATTCAACTAGATCCCAACCCAATCTGATCAAACCTGAGTTGGGTTGGTTGGTTTGGGTTTGAACCCAATTCAAGTTGGATCCAGCTATTTATTGTTGAATTTAAACAATTTTTTAATTTTTAAATCATTTGAAAATCGATGTTATTTTTAACCTATATAAGGTATTCTTTCTAAGAATTAATTTATAAATAAGTTTGAAACTATGGAGCATTTTCTTTTTATAATTTTTTTGAAATTTATTCATTTCATTATCACGTTTTTTAATTTTTAGTTTATTGTCAAATTATTTTGCAATTGTTCATAGTATTCATATCAATCAACCTATATAAAAAAAAAAGGTGTGGGGGGGGGTGATGTTTATATATTCTAAATCCTTCTTTTGCCTCCACTATTGTGTCTATTTAAGTTTTTCTATTTTAGGTATTCAATTTTTTAATTCATCGGTTCAGACTGGATTGTGTAAAATTGGGTTTTAATTCATATCCCGATACCCAACCCAACATAACCAATCCAATTCGACTTCAAATTTGATTTTTCAACTCAACCCAACTCAACACAACCCCGTTAAACTTAAATGGGGCAGGCACCTGCCTCCCCTCGCCTCGATTTTGCCCCAAACCCGTCCCCTCAGCTTTAGTCAGGTATGGGAACAAGACCAGGGGCGGACCTAGGAAGGATGTTCAGTGGAGGCAAAATAAAAAAAAACTTTGGGAAAAAAAAATCTAAAAACATAAAAAAACCTATACAAAAAAAAACTAAAAAAATCTAAAAATTTGAAGAAAAATCGAGAAATCTGAAAATTGAGTTGGGGCGGCGGCCCCTATTGGGCCTCATGTAGGTCCGCCCCCTGAACGGGACAAAATAATAAAAATACCTGACTGGACGGGGGTGGATATGACTAATCCATCTCATATCCGCCTTGTTATCATCCCTAATTTGAAATTGCTTCTCAATACTTTCTTTATCATTATCCATTGATCACAAAATTCGTTATAACTACTTTAGATTATTCAAATGCATTTGTGGGGTCCTATTTGACAACTATTATTCGAAAATTAATTTTTTATATACTCATTTTCAACGACACATTTAAACAATAAAATATTTTATATCTAAATCCAAATTTTTTCGTACTTTTAAACTACATGTTCTCCTAAAAATTAATATTTAAAACATTAATTTTGTCAAATAACAATCATGCTTAGTGTACACTAAGTTTTTACACTTTGTCATGTGCCAATATATCATTGAACAATTTAAAAAATAACAAAATTTTTTTATCTAATCATTTGTTGACAAGTTGGATAATGTCAACAACGGTGTGCAAATAACATTACTCATCAAATAAACACGGGCTCGGTAGAATTGCCATTTAGCGACACGTGTAAGAAAAGCTACACCGTTGACCAAGAGCAGTCAATATTCCAATTTGGTCTTGCCAAGTAACTGGACCCAATTTAAAGTGGGCCATGAGTACACGTGGCAAAATAAATGCGGAACACTGTGACACTTCTGATTAACTGGGATTGGAATATGCTTTATTAACTGGGATTGGAATATGCTTTACCAAGATGCATTCACATGCAACTCAGTTGCAGTTAAATACGGTACCAACTTTCCCCTCCCTCCATAACACTCAGTTACACCGCATCCCAACCTGTTCTTGAATCAATTCATCCATAATAATTGCAAAAATTCTATTTTGCTTTGTGGGTTTGTTCTTCTATTGTGAAATTTCTTCGTTTATTGTTTCTTGGATGTGAAATTGATCTGTGAATTTTTGAAAAACACTGGTAAGTCGTAAGTTGAGATATATACTCTGTTCGAATTCTTAGCTTCGATCGTGTTGTTTTTGTAATTCATGCATGTTAAGAGTAAGTAAATTTGAAGTAGATTATAGAGTTAAGTTTGAGTATAATTTAATAAGGGCATGGAAGAAAATGATTAAATCAATATCTGGTTCGAGTACACTGCATTGGACGGTATGGAATGATAAAAATATACTAAAATCTTTTTTATTGTACTGTGGCTCGAACATTTCCTTTTGAGGAAATTAATGGGTTTACGTGAAAATTGAGAAATTGAAGAATTTATTTCAAAAAGAGTGATTTGTTGTAAAACTAATATGAATCTTTAAAATGAGTTTTCCATAACGAAAGGTTTCTCTTCATTATTCAACTATTCTTTGTAATTTTGGAGCTAATAAGTTTGAATTTTTTGCTGCCTAAAAATCATTTGAATTTTGTAAGTCCTTTTTGAGTTCAGTTGTTTTTCAAGAAATGAGTTCTTGAGAATTTCCACTTGCTGGAAAATAAAATCTAAATTATAATTACTAAGAACTCACACTGATTTAGGCACGGACCATTATACGTTCCAAGTGGTTCATATGCTTTTGTTTCTTCAGTTGAAAGATCTCCTATACGTCTTGCTTTTAATAAATTTGGAGTCGAATATATAAATTGTGTTTTGCCACTCCAAATAATTCGTTGTTGGATTTACTTAAAAATCAAAGCAACTAGATAATTAGCAGCCGCAACAGAATTTATGATCGTTTTTTCTTTACAGATTTTCTTTGATTTGTCAAGAAAATAGACTAAATAATTGCAATAGTTCATTGTCCTATGATCACAGATTCAAACATGATGAGAGACTAAATAATTAAGTGGACTGGTATCTTTATGAGTCTAAGTTTTTCTGCTAAGAGATACAGCTGTTGGTTATTATTAAGACTGTGTTTATTAAAATAATTATATTTTGATTCTTATGTTGACTTTCTAGCCTGCTTTCACATGTTTCCTTTGATTGTCACGTTCAATTTTGAAAACTTGTATTCATGCATATACCTGCTTTTGTCTTCAAGTTACCTTGATTATTAGGATAATCAGGTGGGAGCCTGTTTGTTATGTATAGTTATCAAATACCTTTGTGTTTGTTACTGATAATGTGTGTTCGCGTTCTTAGGAAAACGAGTTCATAGAAAGTGATACTAGTTTGAGAGATAGTCATGGCTGGAGAACAATTAAACGTGCTTAATGCACTTGATGCGGCGAAAACTCAATGGTACCACTTCACTGCAATTGTGATTGCTGGTATGGGGTTTTTCACTGATGCATATGATCTTTTCTGCGTCTCTTTAGTAACGAAATTGCTTGGCCGCATATATTACCATGAAAATGGTGCAGCAAAGCCAGGGAGTTTGCCTCCAAATGTCTCGGCTTCTGTCAATGGTGTCGCTCTTTGTGGTACACTTACCGGCCAACTCTTCTTCGGGTGGCTTGGGGACAAACTTGGTAGGAAAAAGGTTTATGGAATCACCCTTATGATTATGGTCATCGCCTCAATTGCTTCTGGACTTTCGTTCGGAGACAAGCCTAAGGCCGTTATGGCTACACTCTGTTTCTTCCGATTCTGGCTCGGGTTTGGCATTGGTGGTGACTACCCACTTTCTGCCACAATCATGTCCGAGTATGCTAACAAGAAGACTCGTGGAGCGTTCATTGCTGCAGTTTTTGCAATGCAAGGTTTTGGGATTTTGGCAGGTGGAATGGTGGCAATTATCGTTTCTGCAGCGTTTAAGGCGGGATATCCTGCCCCTTCTTATCAAGATGACGCTCTTGCTTCGACTGTTCCTGAAGCTGACTATGCGTGGCGTGTAATTGTAATGTTTGGTGCACTTCCAGCTGCACTCACTTACTACTGGCGTATGAAGATGCCTGAAACTGCCCGTTACACGGCCTTAGTTGCCAAGAATGCCAAACGGGCCGCTGCTGATATGTCCAAAGTATTGCAAGTAGAACTAGAGGCAGAACAGGAAAAAATCGAAAAAGTTTCTCAGGATAAAGGGAATGGTTTTGGATTGTTTACAAAGGAATTCCTCAAGCGCCACGGACTTCATTTGCTCGGAACAACAAGTACATGGTTCTTACTGGATATTGCCTTTTACAGTCAAAATCTTTTCCAGAAGGATATTTTCAGTGCAATTGGATGGATCCCTCCTGCCGAAACCATGAACGCAATGGAAGAAGTTTACAGAATTGCAAGGGCTCAAACTCTTATTGCCCTTTGCAGTACTGTACCGGGTTACTGGTTTACAGTATTCTTTATCGACAAAATCGGAAGGTTTGCAATCCAATTGATGGGATTTTTCTTCATGACAGTATTTATGTTTGCCTTGGCTATTCCTTACACTCACTGGACACATAAAGACAACCGAATTGGATTTGTGATCATGTACTCTCTCACTTTCTTCTTTTCCAATTTTGGTCCAAACGCCACCACATTTGTCGTGCCAGCTGAAATTTTCCCGGCCAGGCTTAGGTCAACGTGCCATGGTATATCATCAGCTGCAGGCAAGGCAGGAGCCATTGTTGGAGCCTTCGGGTTTTTATACGCTGCACAGCCTACGGATCCGAACAAGACTGATGCCGGATATCCTCCTGGTATTGGTGTTAAGAACTCGCTTATTGTACTCGGTTGTGTCAACTTCCTTGGAATGTTGTTCACGCTGTTGGTCCCCGAGTCGAAGGGAAAATCGTTGGAGGAAATGTCGAAAGAGAACGAGGAGGAAGATGGAAATGTGACAGAATTGAGAACTAACGATATTAGGACAGTTCCAGTTTAGTTAAGCAAATTTTAGTACATTTTCTTCAACTATGTATTGTAGATGTTTGCATCCATCTGAATATGAAATAAGAACCTTTTTATGTGCTAATAGTCTTATTTGATGATGTCACAATCCCCCCCCCCCCCCCCCCCCCCCCCCCCCCGGCCCCCCGCNAGGTCATCCCGGGCTTTTGAAAGCTTCATGCTCTGATCGCCCGAGCTGTCTAGTTTTACAACACAGTCCTTGCACTCGTATTCTAGACCTTTGATGATGAAGCATGCCTAACAATTATATTCTCTATAATCTATATTGTTGTTATTCTATTGTTTTAGTTTTGTATGTTGGAAATTGAATAACTGAAGAAATATATATTGGACTCTCTAACCCCATATAATTTGTCTTTGTTCGCTTTTTAATAATTAAATTAATAAA
>CAIGRP010091563.1:0-12646 GCA_903798385.1 Fraxinus cuspidata | reverse complement strand
GCTACCAAAAATCGCACCTGTCGAATTCCGAGCTTGACGACTGAGGATGAGCACGGACGAAATCTTCCGGTACCTGAAAAAAAAAAGGCGTCGAGGTGTGTCCTTGTCGCCCCTCCGATGCTTAAGTCAGAGAGAGAATATAAAGAAACTTTTATGCTGAAAATTGACTGTTAAGGATGTACCTGAATAATGATTAATGGTTCCGTATTTATAGAGGTAGGTGGTGTATTCTTAATAGGACTTAGTTTTGACTCGTGTCCTTGCCTTTAAGAATCTTATATGAGACGAGTATCATAGTTTGGCCACGACATTTAGCATAGACTCCTTCTAGATGTAGGAATCCTATCTTGGGGTATTTTGATAAAGTTAGGACTCCTGAAACGTTAAAATTGGCCCATGCTAGAGGAGAATCTGTTTTTGCCAAGGGAAATGCCCGAGGACACAATAACCATGAAGACTCGAGGATATAGACCGAGGACTTTTAATAATGTTATAATTCCATTCGTAGTCCTTGAGGACTAGATCATACCCGAGGACGACTTCATACAATTCAGCGTATGGTACTCCTCGAGAGTTCGGGCTCGAGATTACAACAGAGGTCCATATCAATATGTTTTGAGTACCCTTGTGCACCAATAAGTACAATAAGTATAACTACTAAAATACGTTGGCATGGTACCCTTCAAATTGGAACCTATTGCATGTACTGATTTACATATGACCCCTTGTATGTCGACCAAATGTTTTATGATGTGGTCAATAACATCAAACAGAAAATAATTAGAGGTGAATATCTATGGTGACATGACAGTCTTATTACGATTTGTTAGAATTCATTTGGTCAATTGTACATTGCGTTTTATGATTCTAAGGGTATGTTTGAGAGTTTTGAATTATCAAAACGTTATTTAAATTATTAATTTTGAACATTTATGAGGGGATCGATTTTTGATGACTTTCAGTAGCGACTTTTAAAATAGTTCAACCCAAACTTCGTGAAATTTTCAATTTTTGATTTCTTGTATGAAATTTTCTTCAGCGTATAATTAACTTTTTTACATACATAAAAATATAAATTTTATTTTATAATTAAATTTTAAGTTAGTATTTTTACTCATAAGTAAATTTTACGGTTATAAGTTAATTTTGTACTTTTGAATAATTTTTATACATAAGTGAATTTTTTACTTATTAGTAACTTTTTTTTTATATTTTATAAGTAATTTATTTTAGCTTTTTAGTAATATTTTTACTTAATAAACAATTTTTTGCAGAAAAGTGAATTTTATCTTATAAGTAATTTTGTTACTTATAAATAATTTTATTAACTAGAAGATTATTATTTTCTTCTAATTAATTTTTGTGAATGTATTTTTATTTACGAGTTAGTTCTAAATAAAATATATTGGTTGGAAATAATTATTTTATAAATGATAATATTAGAACAAAATCTAACCGATTTTGTGGATTGAGAGAATTAATTAAAATTATATTACAACTATTTTGGATGGTTTTTAAATCGCCTAAAATGAGTGCCTGAAAAAATAAAAATAAAAAACATCGATATTTCGAACCTCTCATAAACCGTGCCATTAAAAAACGATCAAAATCAGTGAAAAGAACTACCTAGCATGCCCTAAGGTAATATTTTGTTGGAAAATAGTGCTCAATATGGGGATGTTTTGACTTTTTTGAGTAGAACCCATTTCTTCGTTTTGGAAGATGAAAATAGATTAATGTTCTCGTCCGCAAGATATATTTACTTGCCAATACTATACTCGGTTGAATGAAAAATTAGAGTTCAAAGTGCATCCATTGGAAGGGGATTGTGCGTTGGAGGTAAAACAATTTAATTTGTCCCACATAAAAAACATTGATAAGACAAAGAATAGTTTATATATTGTCACATTTTATGAAAGTATAATTATGTATAATAAAGATGCTCTCTTTATGTGCGCATACATGAGGTTCAAATCACGAATTAGCACATCGAATCATTGAACTCGTGTTAGAGCGTGATTTGCTTACAAGAATGTTGAACCAAAATTTGATTCCTTAGTAGGCTCTATTTTTGACCTTTATTTTTTCTATTTATTTGCAAATGACCTTCCACCTCTTGAAACTCTTTTGTTTAATGGCCTATGTTAATGGTGAAATTCAATAGTCAAGTTAATCAGGATGCAGCTAGGGCGGACAAAAAAAATTATGCTTGACTAATTTTTTTTTTATTTAACTAAAAAAGTATGTGGGCTTTAGCTCAGACCTACCCCTTTCCCTTCTGGAGTTAAGATGGTGTTAATGATTGTAACACTATTACATGTGTCCTTTTAAGTAACCCACTCATGGATAAATTAGTCAATCATTCATGGAGCCTATAATAGATCCATGTGACCTCTAATTTCCAATGTAAAGACAAATCACATATTCAGTTCTTTCGATTTTCAACATATACCAATATGCCAAATAAAATTAATTCATGACTATGGTGCAAGTGTATTGTATTATATTACGGATCTCATCCTTTTCATTTAAAGATAATTTTGTGTACAAACCTCTTAAGAAAACTTTAAAATATATTGTATTTCCCACCAAATATTAATTAATAATATTAATGAAAATGGTAAATGATTATTTATATGAGTGAATTGTACAATAATTAATTAAGCCGTTGCAATATAAAGTCCATAATGCACAAAATTTATTGTATGTATATTGTTTAAATAAGACAAATAGAAAAGAATGCGTATGGCCTCCTTATATTTATTAGGAGTTAATACATAATACCAATTTACTCTCACATTTATACATGCTTGTTTTGTTTTTCACACTGATTAAGAAATCTTATTTAATGTTATTGTAAAAGCAACTTTTGCCAAAAAATTTTCTTAGTTTACCGTAATTTAATTATCAACAATTAGTAGTAAAATATTATTGGAAGTAGTAAAAAAATAAATGAATATTAGTAAACGAATAAAACAAAACACTCTAAATAAAGGAACGTGACTATATAATTGAGAAAATAAGGAAAATGAACTTATATAAATGAGATGGAAAGAGTATTATTTAGTGGGCATGGAGAAGAAAATATTATTACTTAATATATATTTTATCTATAATTTATAATATATAAAATATCACACCAAATGAGAATCATTTTTTGGACGATTTTAGCTATAGTACAATTTAATTATTTCAATGATATCTTACTTTTTCGTTTTTCAATATGCAATAAATACTACAAAATTATAGTCATGTATGAATTTCGTGTTATTAATTCTCAATTAATTGCATTTACATTAATCTAGGCTCAATGAATTTTGACTTGATGACTCTTAATATACATGAATATAAAGTTATTATAAATGAATTTATTTATATTTATGTATTTAGGAATTTTAATATGTGTTTAAATTCATGTATTGACAATTAATTCTTATGTATCACATGCAGTATAAAAATATTGTTCATTTATAGTATTTCATTATCACAAAAAAATGAATCATAAAAGTTGAGTTTGAGAGTACAATTTTTTTCTTTTAAATTTTCATCATAAATTTTATTTTCTTTAGTTTGTTTGAAACTCGTCTAATCCTCTCAATAAATTGGTATCAAATATTCTTTTTACATCACTCATAAAATATTTCATAATAACGTGCAATGTACGTTCAACTATGACTAGTGTATTAAATATCACATCAAGTAATAATCTTTTTTTGGACGATTTTAGCCTATTATAATTTAATTATTTCGACAATACCATATTTTTTGTTTTTTATATATATATATTTAATTTATTTAACCATTTAGTAACGTACATATAAATTTAACAAATTCATTTTACCCGTACTTTCATTAATGTATGAATTCCTTATTATTAATTTTTAATTAATTAACATTCACATTCATTTAATTAATATTCATTTTCATTTACGCATTTTAGTGTTATTCATTCTAATTATAAGTTAATTAGAATTTCATATTAAAACATTTATTTCATTATTCATGTCCATGTATACTAATTAATATATCGTTTTACATAATTGAAAATAAAATAAATGATTTAACATTCGTTGTCACGTTTATATATTCCTTGATATGAATTCTAAATTATTTAACATAAACGAGTATTCAAATATTATTTTTACAATTTATAAATGATTTCGTAATAACGTGCAATGCACGTTCAATGTTATTTTTCTATTTGTAGTCTTTTTTACTCTAATTGTACCATATTAAATGGGAAAAAGTCCACATGAGATTTTTTCCAATGATCTTGTTCAATTTAACATACAAATATGTTAATTGTTCGGTTTAGTTTGAAAAAATTAAAAATAATATTATCGAATTTTAAGAAGTTGTTCTCAGTAAATTTAAAACTAATCACATAATTTTTTTTAATCGATTCCGTCCATTCCAAATATAAGTATATAATTAAATAAACCTATAAAATATTACATAAAAAAAGTCTCACTTCTTGTCACCGAAATAAAGTTGACCATAAATTTCAGTAGCAACAAGTTAAGTCTGTGTTTGATAGAGATTTATGGGTGAAAAAGTTGTGAATTCTACTACGTGTAATAAAATTGATTATTAGCTTTCATTTAAATTTTAATCAAAATTTTTAACGATACCATAGAGGGACTAAGATGGAAATTAAGTGATTTTTGACACTCTTTAATTTATTTTATGGTTTAGTACGAGATTATTTCAAACCTCACATTCACACAATAAAAATATTCCAAACGTATACCAATTTTTTTTCTATTTTTAACTATGCATTCTCCTAAAAATTACTCTTTAAAATTGTCAAACTAGCTCTAATATGATTTAACCCACACTCCACGATTGAGAATAAAGGGGTTTGACTTTAACCTATCCATTATAGAGAAAGTTCAACATCAGCCACACCGCTCATGTACCTAAGAATCTCAATAAAATAAATGCATTGCTGTAAGTTTTTCATTTGATTTTCTTTTTTAGTACATACATATATATTCCCACTGAAAATCAACCAACGTTGTATGTAGCTAGTGAAGTCGAACAAAATCCGCAAGAAGTAGGGTTTTCTTTGACACTGCAATCATTTTCTCTTGTTCTTGTCTAGTCCCTATAACATTTAAAAAAAAAATTCAAAAGAAATGTGAATAATCCTTTCTTTTCCTTAAAAAAGGAAAATACATCTGTCTTTAGCATAAGTCAAACCATGTATTTAGTTAAATAACATCCTCCCAATATTTTTTGGTCAAATGACCTCCAATTATAAAATACAATAAATAAACAATGTCAATTGTGATAAATATCACCATCATTTGAAAATGAATTAACACCCTTATCAATTCAATTAAATTTCTAATTCAAGATTAGGGCCCCAAAATCATATCCAACGGTTTTCTTTTCTTTTGCTTTTGTGATATCTACCATAAAATCACATTCTTCATTTTGAACAATAGTTTGATTACCATATTATCTACATTGAAATTTCAATTGCATTTGAAGAAAGAAGAAATATATTTTTACAAATCTCATGTACATTGTACTTTTATTATTGAATATTATATGGAATGATATATTAGAATATATTAGCTTTCGTATTTAATGCATTTTGTGTTCTGCAGCTACTAAATGATAATGGCACTATCTGCAGTGTAGAAGACAGTCCAGTCGTTATATTAAAAAAGGATAGTACAACTATTAACTGTTAAATATAACTTAAATGAATTTAACTTGTTGTTTCTCGGGGCACGGATGAGACGTGATTATTTATAATTATGTTTCAAATAGAACGGCACAAGAGCCTTTTCTCTGTATCGTTTTGTTGATTTCTTCTATATTTTAATATGTCTCCAGCCCAATGACCTCAAGCATTGGACTCTTAACGTACGCAAGACATATATGTTGATCACATGTCAAAGAATAATTGAAATGACATAAATTATATGATATAAAGTTGATGAATGCACAAGCGTTCTATTATTTTCATTAGAATGTAAATATTAAGTATATCTTTCAAGTTTTGTAAATTACATTTTCGTGTTACAACTTAAATGAGTCCAACTTATTATTTTTCGAGGCACAAATGAGGGCGTGTCAACTTATATTCGTGTTTAAAAACAGAACGACACAATGACTGTTTTATTCTCGATAACGTCACTTGTATCGTTCTTTTGTTTTCTTCGATATTTTGATTTGTTTCTAATGCAACGACCTCAAACATTAGACATCTAATGTACGTAAAATAAAAAGGTTGATCACGTGACAACGAATAATTGAAATGTCATATATTATATGATATACAGTTGATGAAAGCACACATGAATGTATTATTTTATTAGAATATAAGTAATGAGCATATCTATCAATTTTTTTAAACGTCATGTCCATCTTACAACTTGAATAAGTTAAAATTATTGCTTATCGGGGCACGATGGGACATGGTTGCTTATAATCATGTTTACAAACAAAACGACATAACACCGTTTACTTCTTATTAACATCACTTGTGTCGTTTTATTGATTTATTTCTATATTTTGATTTGGTTCTAAAGCAACGATCTCAAATATTGGACCTCTAACGTATGTAAGACATAAAGGTTGATCACGTGACAATGAATGGTTGAAATGACATAGATTATGTGATATATAGTTGATGAAAGCACAAATGGTTCTACCATTTCATTAGAATATAAGTAATGAGTATATATCTTAACTTTTACAAATATCATGTCCATCTTACAATTTAAATAAATTGAGCTTATTGTTTCTTGGTGCACAGATGGGGCGTGATTACTTACAATTGTGTTTTAAAATAGAGTGATATTGTGTCATTTTGTTGATTTATTCTATATTTTGATTTATTTCCAACGCAACGACCTCAAACATTGGACATCTAGAGTATGTACGATAGAAAGGTTGATCATGTAACAAAGAATGGTTGAAATGACATAAATTATATGATAGAGTTGATGAGAGCAGAAGTGGTTCTATTGTTTTCATAGAATATAAATAATGAACATATCTCTCAGCTTTTGTAAATGTAATGTTCGTTTTACAGCTTAAATGAATTTAACTTATTGTTTTTTGGGGGCACGGATGGGGCATGATTTCTTATAATCGTGTTTATAAATAGAACAACACAATGGTCGTTTTTTGCTCAGTAACAGCACATTTGCCGCTCTGTTGATTTCTCTTATTTTTTTAATAAATTTATATACGAAAAATCTTAATCATGTGTAAAAGAATAGTTGAATGATATAAATTATATGACATCGAGTTTGTGAAAGCAAAAATCATTCTCATATAATTCTCCTATACCATTCTAAAGATATGGATGGGACTTGACTGCTTATATGTAAGTAATGGCACTTGTTCTATTCTCATAGACGTTTTCATCTAAGTAACAGCACATGTTCGTTCTCATGGACACTTATATTTACAAATATAGCAACACTTGTACCATTTTCATATACATTTTCATCTCATTAACGACGTTTGTTCCCTTCTCATGAAATCTTGTAACAAACATAATTACACTTGCGTATTTTTCATATCCCTCTTATAAGTTCAGTGTCATTCTCATGGATACTTATATTTGTAATAACGTCACGTGTTGTTATCATGGGATAACAACAATCTAAAATGACATGTACAACTCAAACGCAAACATTTAACTTAAAATGCATTAACAGTATAACTACACATACATCATTTAACTTAAATCAAACATGTACAACTAAAAAATCAATCTCTTGAAAAGTAAGGAGAAAAAGGAAATTTAAAAATTAACTAAATCAACGGATCAAAGTGCCATACTAATATCTCCGCAACTAAGTTCTTCCAAGAGGACATATATTTGGACAAATCAAATATATAATAAACCAAGCTTGTAAATATTTTATGTATTTCATTGTGAAGAATCCACAATCTAATTTACAAAATAATCACGACAAAAATACGTTAGAGGGTCCGTTGTTGGATAACATATAATCTATATCAATTCTATTTTTTCCTGTTACATGATCAACTTTTATATTTCACATATGTTAGGAGGTTCGTTGTTGGATGTCGTTGCATTAAAAAGTCAAAATGTAGGAAAAAATCAACAGAACGCCACAATTGTGGTTATTGAGATGAAAATGACTATTGTGTCATTATGTGTGTAAACACGAGTATAAGCAGCTGCGTCTTATCCGTTTCCTGAGAACTAATAAGTGGAATTCATTCATGTTATTTATGACATGGTCAAACTTTCTATGTTAATATATGTTATGGAGTCCATTATAAGATGTTGTTTTGTTAAAAAATCAAAATATATCGCAACGAAACAAGTGTCGTTACTGGACATGAAAACGATACTTAGGCTCTTACGTGTATAAACACGATTATAAACATCTACGACCATTTGTGAGCTGAGAAATAATAAGTGAAATTTATTTATGCTGTAACATGCACATGACACGTACAAAAGTTGAGAAATATGTTCATTAACTTAATTGACACATATGAGTAGGACGACTTGTGCTTTCACAATCTCAATAATAAAAGTTATGTCATTTGTGATATAGTCAATCTTTCTGTGTTATATATGTTAACGAGTCCATTATTAGATGTCATTTCGTTGAAAAAATCATACCACAATATATAATAACTATAATGCCGTTTTACATAGCAAATAATGACTGGAATGATATTCTACATTTCAGATAGCATTTAGAGTGCCATTATTATCCAATTGTTGCAGACAACACAAAAACACACTAAATACGAAAGCAACACCAACTAAATATTAATAATATATTCAATAATAAAAGTATAATGTACATGAAATTTTTAAAAGTTTCTTTCTTCTTTCTTCAAATGTAAATGTGATTTTTTAATGTAGATGATATTCTAACCAACTCTTGTTCAAATACTCAAAAGATACCAAAAATAAGTGAAGAATACAATAAATAACATGATTTTAGGGTAGCAAGAACGATGATTGAAGATTAGAAAATGAGCGATTCTGATTTCGAGAACCTAAAATTGAATGAGATGAAAAGGGGAAGAAGATGTTATTTTCAAAAAAGAATAGAAATTAGGGGTTTATAGTGAATTGGGAGGAGAAATGATTGACTGAAATGAGGAAAATTGGGGGTTATTGAGTTTATAATTGAAGAGAATTTATCATTTTCCTAACTAAAAATTTTGCTTTATTTTTTTGTTTTTATTATTGGTCAAAGGCGATTTCAGCAAATACATTTTCCAACTAGGCTAAATGGCCAAAGTCCCCTTTATTTTATTTATTCTTTTCCTCCATATTTAAGTTGTACTAATACTAAATTAAGAATCTCTAAAACTAATTGCAGCATTGAATTGACTTATTCCAGGCACTAAAGGAATTAATTACAAGCTGTATTTACCCTGTCAAATTTAGGGTTTATGGAAACCATTGTTAGTCTTCGTCATCTACCATGGCATTTGAAACCCTAATCGCGATTTATTGCCGAACCATTTTCGTGTCAACTCTTTCAATTCATCATCGTGCACTTCACAAAACTTATGAGGCCATCCATTGGGTTCGGTTGGCAAGAACCCTAATCCCGGGGTCCGATCTTTGGACTTAGGATTTACCTTTTTCGTCCAATCCAAAACATAAGCGGACACACGCCTTCTAAACTTGGCCTTAAACTCGGGCCAAGCTTGATACTTATAGTGATTCACAACCATGTCCTTTGTCCTCAGCTTTCTTGTTTTGTATCCCGGCCTCAAACCAAAATGGTGGATCACATTGATCAACGAATCATCAACCGCACTCAATAATGTAACCGATTTATGTCGATTATCATACTTTCGCCTACAATTGTACCCTTGTGTCACCCCCATTACTGGATGTGTCCTTTGATTCGAAGGGCCAAATTCGTGACAATTGATACTATATTGTCCTAATTTCAACTTGGTCGAGACTTTCTCAAGCGAGATTAACGACTGCAACATGGACTTTGATGGTTGTGGCGAATCGTGCCAAGATGGAGAGTACACAAATTCATCAACGTCAATGAAAATCATCCATGTACAAGAATTCTTAGCATATACAGAACTGTGTGAAAAACCAGCCTCTTGAGTTTTAGGCCAAAACCAGAAATAAGTCTTAACATCAAAACCCTCTTTAACAAGCTCCTCAACAACTTTTGTTAAATTGTCATCACTTCCATTGTCGTATAGCAAGAATTTTTCAACCCCAATTTCGGAATGGTACATAACCCACTCTTTCAAAAACTTTGCCACGTTGTACACCATGGTACAGGCGCACAGTACAGATTTTTGGGCTCCTTTTTCTAAACTGCGCGGTAGGGTATAGTAAGCAACTGAGGGTACCACACGATTTTCTGCAATAATTTCTATGGAGACCTCGATTTGCTGGCCAACGGCAGAGAAGGCAGTTGGTTCTGGTCGTTGACAGCGGAACACCTCTTGCATGGAGGCTGTCACGGGAGTTATAACGCCGTTGATGACGTCATCGCCGAAAACACAGCGGAATTCTTTCGGGTCACGATTAGTACCTTGCCGATTATTCACACCCTTAACGAACAGGATGACGTCGTTTTCTGTGGTTAGAGAATCGTACACTATAAAAGTCCACAGCAACAGCAACGGCGGATAATTTGTCTCCGGCTGATTCGCTAATAATTTTTTCAATATCGGTTGCTTGAAAGGCCGTCTTCGTCGAATTCTCATTGGCAGAACGCATTTAAAGGTTGCCCGATTAGGAAACGGAAGGAAACCGGCGGATTTCGCCTGAGACACTTCGTTGGTGTTGAACAAACACACATACTCATCGGAATCTGACTCCAGCAACTTGGTGTCCTCTGGCGAGACGACGACCAGGACCTCCCAACCTGGTAAAAGAATTGATGTTGTGGAGACTGAGCGGGATGCTACTAGGGATGGAGTTACGAGAGGGCCAACGTGTGGTGGGATGCTTGCAGTAAGGTTTTCGTGGATGGCGTTAATGGCAGCGGAGGTGGAAAAGGAATTGGATTGGACGGTAGAGGAGGGGTTGACGTGGTAGCTGACAGCGGAGATGGTGGCATCGTCATAGAGGAAGAGGTGGTAGAGGGTGGCGCAGACGACGACGGCTCCGAGGACGTAGAGGAAGCCATTACGCACTTTACGGGCCATAAAAATTGTGTGTTGTATTTTGAGAATAAAATGGGGATGTTTGGAAATTGGAATATATCCGATTTGATTCTTGCTTGGATTATTAATTTGAATTGGATATAAAAAAGACGAAACGAGATGAGATTCAAGATTAAATTATGCGGTTTTAGGTAGGCTTTAATGCCCTTAAATTAGCCACTCCATTTGAATAATTTACTAAAATTCAAAAGTCAATTTCAAAATTATACATAGTGAAATGTTTCAAAAATCACTAAACTTATATTATTGTCATAGACTACTCATTGAACTTCAAATTGTTTCAACTTAGTTACTAAACTTTTTCCATTTGCACTTCATCCATCATCCTAAAAATATTCGTTTCTTAGTGGTGATGTGGCAGACGAAAAGTTAATATGGCAATTAACGGCCGTTAAACACCTCCCAAATCACATTTGGCATCCTAAATAGCAAAAAACACATCTCATGTGTTTTTGAAAACACGTTTTTGCCTTAAAAATCTTGTAAATCCCAAAAAAGGAGAAAATAGTAACAATTGTCTCTAACCTTTCACTTTTCTGCAGATTTTATCAAAACTTTCACTTTGTACCACCCACAAATCCAAACTTTATAAAAACATGAACTTTCAATCCAAATACCGTTAGTTAACCAGAAAAGTCAAAATTTGATCAAATTAAAAAAGGTAAAATAGTGACTTTTTAATTTCCTTACATTAAATAAGTTTAAAAATTAAATTAAAAAACCAAACAATAAAAATAATTAAAAAATAATAATAATGTCCACCACCAACGACTCACCATCTTCCCCAAAATCAGTACACCACCACCACAGTCACCGTCTACAACAATTACCACCACTAGACTCTCATTTCTCCCCAAAATTAGTCCACCACCATCGCCCACAGTAACCACCACCACCCGACTCTCCATCCTACCTAAAATCAGCCCACCACCACCACCAGTCGCCGCCTACAACAGCTACCACCACCCGACTCTCCTTCCCAAAATCAGTCCACCACCACCGCCGGTCGTCACCTACAACAACCACCACCTGACTCTCCTTCTTCCCCAAAACAACTCAGATAGAATAATCAAATGAAAAAGCAAAGAAATAGAGATCTGAGATGGGAAAATTGGAAGGATCTTCTTGGGTTCGATGGGCTGATCCTAGGGATCGACGCCGGAGATTATTATGTTTGATGATGGATGAAAGTGAGATAAGGTACCAAAGTTGGTGTCAGAGTTGGGTGGCACTGCTGATGGGTGATTTCCATGTCGGGGTGAGAAAGAGATAAGGGTGGGGTGGGTGCTGGCTTTTGTTTTTTGTTTTCTGATTATTTATTTATTTAACGTGATAATTGAAAAATTATTATTTTACCCTTTTTAATTTGGTCAAATTTTGAATTTTTTGGTCAACTAACAGTCAAATTTTTGAAATCCAGGCGCATATTTTTAAAAGGTTTAGGACTGCGGGTGACACAAAGTGAAGGTTA
>CAIGRP010091560.1:0-11690 GCA_903798385.1 Fraxinus cuspidata | reverse complement strand
CGACCTCTGTGGACAATCACTTCGAAGATACAACGATTAAATAAATCAATTGTGCAATAATCACATATGATTTTCAGAACTCTCAAGTGTACTCCAGAAATATGTAAAATTGAGTATAATATTTTTTATTGAATAAGAAGAAATAATTTCGTTTTTGTTGTGTTTTCTAATGCACAGATGTGTGTTTATATATGTAAGAAATTGATGTAACTCTCTACACCATGATCTAGTATTATATGCAGGTTTTGTGGTTAGTGGTAATGAGTTGTTAATACTGAGACAGTTAAAAACGGCCATATTTTACTAGCTAGTTGACCCATTAAATAATCCGAAAATGATTAAACAAAAAAAATTATTATTAGAATCAACAAAGTTCAAAACCCAATCAAAGACTTTTTAATATAATGCGTGAGGCGTGACTTGAACCCTCGGCCTCTCACACAAATTCCACTATTTTCAGTAGTTGGGCCCTTCACTTGAATTAATTATTTCTTTCACATATTATATTTATTGTATAAATATCTAACAATAAGAAGGCCCAGAAGCCGTATACTATAACCAAGTTAAGAGAGAGCTGGACTGAGGAAGAACATGACAAATTCCTCGAAGCTCTTCAACTGTAAGGGTGCGTTTGATAACACCCATTTTTCATGGAAAATGGAAAACTTTTTCCATTTCCACCCAAATGTAATGTTTGATAGGATAAATTTTCACTAGAAATTTTTTTCTACCCCCACCCCCACCTCCTACACGCCCATTTTCCATGAAATTGTGGAATATGTTTTTTTTTAGGTTTTGGTGAGAATCTGTTTTCCAACTTTTTTTTTGGCAATCGAAAAATAATATAGACACAATGGTAAAAAAAATTATCACTTTTATTGATAATTTCCATGTAAAACAAATCCAAACGAATGATATTCGGTATGTTTTTTTTTAAATTTTTTAAATTTTTAAACTTTTTTTTTGTAATTGGAACAAATGCTAGACCCAATGGTAGAAAAAATTATCATTTTACTGGATAATTTTTATGAAAAATAAAGATAAACAGACACCAAACTTTCAATATTTTCTAGGTGAAAAATTATACCAATCAAAAATAATTGATTACAATTCTTAATAAAACAATTTCTAGACAATTCAATTCCCTTTAATTCATTTTCCTTCCATCTATTTTCCACATTTACAATCAAACGGACCCTAAGTGTTATGTGTGTCTCATTGTCTGTTTTATCAATGCATATTCTTTTTACTATTTTCAAACCGTTTTCTGTTTTCGATTTTTCAAAACAGTGAAAATGCGTTCTATTTCTCATTTTCAAAAACGCGAAAACAAGTTAAAAATTTAGAAAGAAAACTCAAAATGACAATTTATCGTTTCGAGTGTTTTCAGTTATAATCAAGACAAAATTTTGAAAACTCGTTTTGAATGTTTTCAAAACAATTTTTCAAAATGCCAAAAAAATACATTTTCAACAATTTCAAAATGGACACTCAAAATACAAAATTCATAACAAAAAACTGAAATACAAAGATATTCAAAACTCAAAATACAAAATTGAAATACAAATAGAGTAGATTTTTTGTTTGAAAATATGTGTGAAAGAATATCATGTTAAGGATGGGGAGTTGAAAACGATTTTAGTTGATGTATTAATGAATTGAATTTTGTAAATTTCAGTGATTTTTATAATTATTTAGTATCTTTAAATTTGAATTCTGTGTACTGGAAATCCATCAGTATAGAAAATTGTATCTGGTGAATCAATGTATTTTAAGTCCTTAAAAAATGAATGTGTGTATCTTCCAGAATTCTAAGCTTATAGGACTCCTAAGATATTGAGCCCCATTTTTTGAAAATTCATTTTTCAAAACTCATTTTCAACCACGTATTCTCTAACAATAATATTTCATGTAAATCGAAAACTTTTTATTAATTTTTAACTACACATTCTCCATGATTACTATTCAAAAATGCATTTTTTCTCTCAAAATGGGGCTCAAACATGGTTAAATTAATGATTCTTTGAATTATGCTTTTCGAATATGAATTTTAAGAGGTGAGAAGATCTTTTGTAGGCGCTATATTTAAGCTTGTAGAACAGATTCACTGTTTCAATTTTCCAAAGAAGAATGGAATTTAAATGTAATGCCAGATTTTGATTTCAGTGAGTGTGTTTTCATTTTAACTTGTTGATTTTCAGATTTAATCGCGATTGGAAAAAAATTGAAGCATTCGTGGGGTCAAAGACAGTTATCTAGGTTTTTTTTTTGCATAGATTTGTAGTTTAATCACTTTTCTGTCTGAAGTTTTAATTTCAGTTATTGTCTTCAAATTTGTCAAAGAATTATATTTCTTTCTTTCTTATCCATTTAATATTTTCAAGAGATACTGATGTAGAGATATTATAGGTTACAATTCATATCAGGCCATTATGAGCATAGTTAGGGAGTGTCATGGCCTAGGAATGTGGTTACTTTTTCAGTTTCTATTCATAGTGTTGTTTAAACACTTCGCATGCTGTACTAAAAGTATGTAGAGAATGTTTGGATGCATTATTGGATAGTATTAGTCAATATATTGGACAAGATTTTAACTTATTTTTTTTATCTAATATTGTCTAGTACTGTATAGTCCACCTTACCTGTGCAAGAGCTTTTATTGTGTCAATATTGTAGGTTATAATTTATATAAGGCCATTTTGAGCAATGATAGGGAGTGCTGTGACCAAGGAATGTGGTTACCATCTCAGTTGATATTCTGATTTCCGAGGTTGTTAAAACACTGCACCTATTTTTACAAGAACATTTAGAGCACTAACTCTGTTGTGACAAAAGGATGTGTTGTAACTTGATCGCGAAGACCAATATCAAATAGTGTGTGCATGTTCAGTCTACTTACCAGATACTAATGAAATCTTTACAGATTCGTAGTCATGCTCAGAAATATTTTCTGAAGGTCCAGAAGAATGGAACAAGTGAACATGTACCACCCCCACGTCCAAAGAAAAAACCCGCTCATCCCTATCCACTAAAGGCCCCTAAAAATGGTAAGAACTGTTAACCACGCGTGTCGACTTCTTGCCTTTTCAAACCATCCTTGCTTATACTTGCCCTACCACTGCAGTTCTGTCCCCAGCTACTGGAGCTTTGCAGTCTTCATCCGCTCTGCTTGAGCCCGAAAATGTTGTGAGGTCGGATTCATTTTCAGTACCTAGATATGAAATTGCTGGTGCCGCTTTGTCATCTTGGACAAACAATGTCTCTGCAACAGGCACTATCTCAAATAATTCAAATGGTTTGTTTCTATTATTATGGTATGCCGGTGTTTTTTTCCCCAGAAGCAAATCATTATCCTGTAGTGACAATGGTTTTATGCTGGTGTTTCACACGATGTGGGATTAGCAGGTTTTACCACGACACATAAGTATACAGCTCCACAACCAAAAGAACTCCTTGGGTGTGGACAACTAATGAGACAACTCCCCAAGTAAGACAGAAACAAGGCAAGCCATTGAGAGGTCAGTTTCTTTTGCATTTTGTTGTTTTTGATATTTAAATCTCTTGAATTAAGGGTAATTAGAAACTGAAAATTCATTATTTTTATGAGTTCGTGGACACTGGTCGTAAAGATGTCCAAGTTTAGCTTACAGAACTTATGAACTTGGATACATAGCTGAAGATGTATCTCAAATGCATGATCACATTATATCAAGACAACTAAAATTATTACATGGGGATCTGTGGTGGGATCTAGGGAATAATTTACAGAAGTCAAGTCAAAACAGCAAAATCCTACATCCTACAATTATTTTTGGTTCATGTACAGCTATATGCTTGCTTGGTACTGCTTTTAAGGCTTATATGCTCTGGTCAAATATCATTTTTAACCACACATAACTTTTATTTTTTATTTTTTATCACACATTCATTGAGACCCATTACTTATTAAGTACTTAAAAGCTTAGCCAATTCCATGTCCATAGTGTTAGTCTAGTTTACTCTACTGTTTATGCACTTATTAAACTCGCTCCTACTTCGATGCAGTCATGCTCGATTTTGCTCAAGTTTACAGATTTATTGGAAGTGTCTTTGACCCAAATTCAAGTGATCACTTCCAAAGACTAAAGAAGATGGACCCCATAAATGTTGATACGGTAAGTCAGATTTCACGGTGTTATAAAATTATTTTTGTATCATGCGCGAGCTTGCAGTTATGTAATTAATTGGGGTCTTAACTAACATCCAATGTAGTTGTTTTTCTTTTGAAGATGATCTTTGTTGCTAAATATTTTATCCAGCAAGCAGCAATTTGCTTTCCTGTAATTGCATTCTTATTTAGCTATTTCTTCAGATGTCCAGTATCACTATATTTTATCGAACATTCTTGGCTTCCCCTGTAATTGGATTCTTGTATATCAACACCACAAGTGTCATGGGGTTGGCAGAAGCTATCTGTTCAAGAGTACAAACAAGAATAGAAATCCATATGCAGACTATTTGAAATTATATTCAAGCAATCTGTTAATTCCAGACGTAGGAAAGCTGTCTTGCATAGTGTGTATATGTCTAGGGTTCCACTTCATTCTGGGACTATGCCATTCAAATGATTCCTTCAAATATACTCAGTCGGGAGAATGTAATATGTACATAGTTCGGATGGACCGTGTAAAAGTTTATTCATTATTACTTCCATTACTCTGGTTTTGGGTGTTGGTGAAAACTTGATCCTTAGGCATCCCTTACTGTTAACACAGGATAGATCAATCTTAAGCAGAAAATAAACCCAAGCACACATGCATATGCAGCTCAGTAGGTTATATTATCAATTGATATATTGTATTGATCAATTGATATTTCTGTGATTTCTTTGAGACAGATCATTGATTACTCATCTTAATATGGCTTTTCTCCAGGTGCTGATGTTGATAAAAAATCTAACTATCAATTTGAGCAGTCCTGAATTCGGGGATCACGCAAGTTCCAGTGTTCTATATTGGGCATATTCTTCATAGAGCTGTAAATTTATATAATGGAATTGATCTCTTAACGTGTAATGAAACTGAAACTAATGATTGTCTTGTTGGCTACCCCAGTTATCTTTATAACATTACAAATTTCCCTTCATCTCCAGTTTGTTTCTTTAATTTTTCTTTGATTTGTTTTTATTTGATTGTTGGTGCAGAGGAGGTTAATAATGTCTCATTATTGGGATGGAGAACAATAGATTCTATAGCCCTTTTAAAAATCTCAAAGGGCCAAACTAAAAAATTCAATTCAATCCATTTAGAATTCTAAAATATCTGGGAGGTCTACATATCTTTCTGATCTCCATTCCTTCGTTGTTCGTATCTTATTTAAGAACTGATTGACAACATATGAAGAAGGTGCTGGCTCTTCTTGCTGCAACATCGTTGAGGTCCAAAGATTATTACCTACTATCTATACGTGTATTTTGATACACTCCTGGATTTTCTATGTTCATTTGCCAATAATTTACCAATCTAACATGAGTTGAGACGGTGCAGCCCTCCCACCTGTCATTGCAAATGCATATCAGAGCTGGGTGGGTATAGAGTATTGATCCTATAGAGTAGGAACTATCTATAGGGTATTGGGCATCAACATTTGGAAATTTTATCCTTAAGAGAGTAAATTTTATCTGTTGAGGGATAGCCTTTTCAC
Organism: Fraxinus cuspidata; assembly: GCA_903798385.1. Classification (NCBI taxonomy): domain Eukaryota; kingdom Viridiplantae; phylum Streptophyta; class Magnoliopsida; order Lamiales; family Oleaceae; genus Fraxinus; species Fraxinus cuspidata. Next base: position 6,008 of record CAIGRP010091560.1, on the reverse strand, counting down.
TTGGCACTGTTGGATTGCTAAGACTGACTTTTGTCTCTGCTCAACTTGTTTCTGAGGTCTTCGAGGAAAAACATCGGCTTGCATAGATTTTCTGGAGGTCTTAAGTCATGTTCTATAAATTGTCTGGAAATCTTGTTTCCAAAGTTTGCCCAGGAACTCAAGCACATTTGTTTGTCCTTAATTCAGTTGAAGACTTCCACAGTTTCGTGTTCGTGTTCGTGTAACTCTTATAAATCTTTTGTGTAAAACACACTGAAGGACTTACAGTTACACTCTCGTGGTGAGAAATTTTGTTTAGTGGCATTTAATCACACATTACACTTTGCATTTGTTATATTAGTCGACTTTTCAATTAAATTATTGAGAAGTTTAAATAAATTGTATCAGTTTTTATCTAAATCCATATCTTTTAACATATTCTATGGGTGCATCACTTTTATAACACGAAAAAAAATGTAGAGAAAAAAAATGTAGATTGTCTAAACACTTGTCATGTGTTTGGAAAGAAGTACTATATAGCAATGAACAATACTAAAGTAAAAAATTATATATTAAATTTTGTTAAATATATCAGTTTAACCATGTTGAATATCACACATCATGCACCAATGACAAAACCAGCACCCCCATAAGCCATATTATAAGAAAAATGTATATTCTGCTTATAAGTTTAAGATGATTTTCCTATATAATAAACCTAGTTATGATCATATTTTGATAAAACCCTGACCAAATTATCAGCAAAGAAAATGTATCATCATCCCCCAAAACAATCCACCTAACATCATCCAACCCTAGTCTCGCTGTTTCTCATACTATTCGAGACATTCGTATGGTGGATCAATCACCAGACGAGTTTTGTACTCGAATTTCGATGTATTACTCGATATTTTCACTGAAGGAAGGAATTGCTTATCGTCTGTACTTCGTTTTACAGGCTTATCTAGCCATACGAACCCGCACATTTCCTCTGGTTTTCACCGTAGTTTGATATATTCCTTTCTGTGTTTTCATAGCTCTGATGAAATGTAATGCCAAAAACAATGTGATGGAGTTGTGTCTTCTCTTGGGGCATTATAAAGTTAGTTTGGAAATTTCCAACGCTTTTTTGAATAGGGTTTTGAATGAAGATGGAACTGGAGTTTCTTAAAGATTTCTCTATGGATTGAATGCTAAAAGACATGAGATTTATTGAGTTAAGAACATATGAAAATGAAATGAAAATAATGAAAGATATTATGAGTTTGAATACTGTTGTCATTTTGACACTGCAGAGACAGAAGGGATTCAAAATCTTTCATGGCTCCTTGTTTTGAGGTTTTATTTCTTGAGAACCCTAAGAATTTTCATATAACATAAGTTTGCACTTTAAATTATTGGTTTGCATCTACTGTATTCCACATTCAATGCTCCTGTTTCACATCCTGAAATCATGAATGGAGTTTGCATATCCTGTTTGTATTAATCAAATGATGAAACCAAATAAATTCACGTTTATAATGATTATTAAATACTTTTTGTCTTTTAACTTATTTATATATTTTTAGATTTTTTATTGATAATTATGATGTTATTACTCGTGAAGTAACATAACATTATAATTAATATTTCAGAAGAATATTAATTGCTTCTATAGAGTACGAATATAATTTTCAATATTTCAAAAAAATATTAATGTATTGCTCTTCAAAAAATAATAATAAAATACGTGCTTACGAAGTAGCATATATATCTAAGAATATAACAAATGGAATTGTATTTATCACTGAAGAAAAATATGCAACTTATATCATATGGACGTTGATTCTTCTATAATTATATCAGGTTAATCATATTTTTGAGAATTAACCATGTCTTTTGTTTGATTGAATAGTTATTCAAATGTATAACATTGTGTTGAACCAAAAGTTCAATTACTGAATAAATTATTATTTGACATGAATTGGATCATCACTAGATCAATAATATTGCAAGATTGAGAATTCAAACATTCAATGAAGAACCAAAAGATTCTCCAATTTAATTAATTCCTATATAATGTTTGTTCTCTTTATTGAGATTTGATAATTAACCATCAGTAACAAAAATATGGATTGAATTCTCATATTTCTGAAAATTAATTAGGGTGGAGACCCCATCACCCTCTACATTTAATATCTAGATATTATTTGTATCTAATAGTTTTGATACATCTACTAAATGATTATATGGTGTTTGCAATATGAAATTTGCGAAATTACAGTTAAAAAGTCAAAAACATTTACTGTTGAGAACAAAGTGTTTAGGGAATGCTAATTGCATCATGCCAACATTAAAATTTTTCCTTATATTTGGCTTATGATTAGAGCCTAGTTTTTCATCTAATTATTTTGCGAATATAATATATTCACCACATTGAGATAAAAAGTAAAGAATGTTGAGAATAAATACGTAGTTTGAACCTTATCCCAAATGGATAATATTTTATAATGTAGTTTGGTGATTGTCAATTAGATTGGACAATTCTCTCAACATTTTAGGGCATCTGTTTATATACCTATCTTGCATTTTTTTTTCTAGGGTTTTAGCCAATGGATAACTAATGGCAAAACCATCAACCCTATAAGCCATATTATATGAAAAATGTATATTCTGCTTATGAGTTTAAGATGATTTTCTAATATAATAAAATTGGTTATGATCATATTTGATAAAACCCTAACTAAATTATTAGCAAAGAAAAATGTATCATCATCTCCCAAAACAATTCACCTAACATCATTCAACCATAGTCCAATTGTTTTGGATATAATTCGAGACATTCGTACGGCGGATCAAACATCGATTGAGTTTCTGTACTCAAATTTCGATGTATGACTTGATATTTTCACTGAAGGAAGGCATTAATTATTGTTAGTGCTTCGTTTTACATGCTTATCCATACGAATCCTCGCCTTTCCTTTGGTTTCCACCATATTTTGATATATTCCTTCCTCTATTTCCATAGCTTAGATGCAGATGAAATGCCAAAAGCAAGGAAAAATTGCACCAATGGTCCCTAACATTTTCAATTTTTTATAGAGTTTACCCTAGCCTTCAATTTGTACCAGCGAAAGTCCCTAACATTTCATAAATATGTAGTTGAGATCCAAATTGATGGAAAATGTCTATTTGACCAATATTTTGCAAAAAAAAAAAAAAAATTGATATTTTAATCATTTTAAGTAGGGACAATTTCGTCAATTTCATGACAACATTATATTTTGCAATATAAATAAAAAAAAAAAATCAAAGCAAGAGGTTATCTTTCCCACCCGCCCTAAAATCGAACCCAGAAAACTCACCATCGCTAGCCATTGATTTCTCTCTCCCAACCATCCATCGAATTCCCTAAAAACCCAACATATCATTAAACATTTCGAAAACCTGAAAACCCAACCCAACCCATCTCTATCTTTAGATTTGATGATATTCCTCAATGAATATGCTTGCCTAGAGTTGGCGAAACTATCGGCAGTGAGGCACAACCGTGGGTGTGACTATAAGTGGCGATTTGTGCATTAAGGTCGTCGACTAGGGAAGAAATTCTGATGAATTAGGTGGCCGATAGTTTTTCTGGATTGGGTTGCCGTCGACTTGTGTTGATTTTTTCTTTTGTGATTTTTATTAAATCATTTTCTGGTTTTCTAAAGATGTTTCTGGTACCTACCTTTCAAATGTTTTCTAACTTTGATGTTCGATGATTTTTCTTTCCATTGTGTTTTGGGTTCTTCCACTTTGCAATGGAAAAGGTAGGTTTGATGGGATGGGATGGGATGGTTTGGTTTGATGGTGGTGGTGGCAATTTAAGGTTTACGTTGTTAGCGATTTACAATTTATAGTGAGATATGTGGCTGTAAACGGTTGGCCGACTGGAGGTGGTGAATTTTTTGGGTTCAATTCTGGGATGGGATGGGGTGGGGTGGGGAGGGGTAGGGGTAGGAGTGGATGAGGTGAAGAAAATAACATTTTGATTTGAATTTTATTTTTTGATTTAATTATCCCTTATTATATAATTGCATTTATATTGCAAAATATAATGTTGTAATGGAATTGACGAAAATGTCCTTGCTTAAAATGATGAAAATATCAATTTTTTTGCAAAATATTGGTCAAATGAACGGTTACCATTCATTTGGACATCGGCTGCATATATAAATGAAAGGTTAGGGACATTCGCTGACACAAATTGAATGTTAGTGTAAAGTTTATAAAATTGAAAAGGTTAGGGATCGTTGCTACAATTTTTCCCAAAAACAATGCGATGGAGTTATGTCTTTTCTCGGGGGCATTATAGGGTAAGTCTGGAAATTTTCAATGCTTTTTGTATAGGGTTTTGTACGTGGATGGAACAGGAGTTTCTTAATGATTTCTCTAGGGATTAAATGCTAAAAGACATGAGATTTATTGAGTTAAAAACATATGAAAATAATGAAGGAAATCATGAGCTTGAATACTGTTGTCGTCAGGGGTGGATCCAGGTACAGGTTGGCCTGGTCTACAGCTTGTGCTCGCCCAAGCCTAGATCCAGTTACTACCTTTTTTTTTTTATTATTTAGCCCACTAAGTAATATGCTCAGCCCATGTCCAAAAAAAAAAATATTGAAAAGCCCATTCCGATTTTGGCCCAAACAAAATGTTAAACTTAAATAATCAATCAAAATTTCAAACCCAATTATCCAAACCTAATTTCTAATTTCACCCAATACTCCCTCCTGTCTCTCGATTCTCTCCCGACCTCTGTCCCCGACTCCCTCGCCATTACTCGTCTTCGCCGGTCGGCGGCTAGCCTGTGACTCCGTCGCCATTGCTCAAAGTCAGACCCATTGGTCTTAAAATTTGAATTTTGATAAGAAGATAGAATATTCATGTCTTTTAGGTAAAATCTTATCTCTCAATCTTTATATATTCAATGTATGTATAGGCATAATAGGCTTAAAGTAGGTGTTGAAGAGGATCTGTAGCATTCTTCTATCACCGTCTCTCTGCAATGCATTCTTAACTGGCATTTCTCTTTCCCTTTTTATTTTCTTTTTGTTCTTTTAAATGTGGGGATTAGGGTGTTGAAAGCACTCAAATTAAGTATGAGATCGAGATATTGGCAGTCTTAAGAAAGAAAGAACAAATTCTAAATTAAATATTAGGAGGGCCTAAGTGTCCAAAATAGAAAAGGGACTAAATAAAATGTTTGATCATCAATGTCGTAATCAGGAGCTTTCCTCGTCCAGTCTTGCCCTTTTACATATATATAGTTCTCTTCAAAATGATGTAACTGACACCCACTCCACATATAGATTCATAGATATACACATTAACGAAAACACATGCATATAAAGTTCTAACGGGATTTCGATAATAGAATGTGGTTGAAAAAAATTGGAATTGAGCTCTGACTTGAAAAGTTGAAATCTCTGGATTTCTTATTGATTATTTGGGTTTTCTTCTAAAATGGCGGTTAATTCAAGTGAAGAGGTGAGGTTCTTTGTTTTCTTAACATGGGTTTCTTGTCATTCATTTTTTTTGGTTATTTGAAGCTTGATTACGTGATTTACTAATTGTGGGGGTTCTGAATTTACTTTCTTGCCATGTAGATTTTCTGCTTAATTTGCTGAACTTTTGGTGATTCAGTGTGTTTTCTTTAATTTTCTCGAGTTAAACTCTTGAATTTATAGTTTTTAATGGAATGTTTCTATTTTTAGTTGTCCAACAATCAACATTGTACTTCCTTTGTCACATTTCTTTTTCGTTTATCCCAAAATTATAGGCAATTTCCTTGTTAATGTATAGTGATTTTTTAGTTTTCTAATATACTCCTGTTTAATTTGTCTTAGTATGGACAAAAATGAACTACTTTTATTTAAATCATTATATTAACAGAAGTACATCTCGGAATATGCATAAAGAATCTGAGATTCTTGTTAGCAAATTTTTTGATAAAAATGTTAATTAAATGTGTAGACATTGTAGTTGACAATAGTTGTTGATTCCAC
>CAIGRP010091558.1:0-20484 GCA_903798385.1 Fraxinus cuspidata | reverse complement strand
TTATAAGTCCACAATACACGTCCTGACTCGATATCTAATCTAATGAACTTGTTTGTGATTTACAAAGAACGAATGATAGAGCATATTGATTGTGTGAAAATGTTAAGATTCCCTAACCAGTACTACTACATTCTAATTTTTTAAATTTGTTGGAGAATAAAATTTGTCAATTTCCAATAAACATAAACTCTATTATTCTTTGTACATTTAAACATATCATGTTCAGTCCTTATTTTTCATCTCACTATTAGGACGAATGAGTTTTAACCAAACTATTACAGCTGAATGTAACTTTATATTTACCAACCGTTACATGACCATATGAAAGGCGAACAAGAAGAGGTAAATAAAAATGAAAAATATGTATTTGTTCTATTAATATCTTTTAACAACCAATTTTGAAAATAATTGATTCACTGATTTAGTGGGAAAGATGAACGTAATTTAACATTTAACATTATTAGTTTTCGTTTAAACTTATATGTTAACTTATTTTAAATATATTATTATAATGTCGACAAGTAAACCGCGAATTAAAATCGAACCAACCCGCAAATTATGGTTTTGTTCGAAAAATAAAATGGTTTGGTTTGAAAAAATTCCAAACCGCATAAAATGGATTGAGTTGAAAATATAACACAAACTGTCCAAATCAAACCATGTTCACCCTATTTTTATTTGATTTAAGTTCCGATGTCCAATTGACATTCTTTTGATAAGTCTCTAACACCTAGCAAACTTTGAGCGGGATGTCAGGTTTTGCCGATGCGCAAAGCGAAAGTATCGAGGATTGTTTGTCAACAACCCAACCTATAGAATGTGGACGTAGTCTACCATGTATAAAAAAATTAAGTCTATATGTTGAAAAATGAAGGATTAAAGTTGACCAAAATTTACAGCAATGATTTGAAATATTCAATCGTAAATCGGGTAGGTCACAACAATCTCCTCACTATAGTTTTTCCCGCGAAAAGGAGACAAGATGATTGCCAAAAACGAGACAAGCGGAGGCATGAATGCTTCTAGACGTTTCTCCAAAAATGTTCAATTTTTTTCATCTAGGTCAATTCCTTTTAGTGAGTCAGGGTACTTCAGAACTTTCCTGAATCAAGAATCCAGTTTGATTAGTAAATTCGTGGACATTGAGAAAGATTTAATGAGATTGAGAAATCTCATCTTGGTACAATAAGTAAATGTCTATTTAAATATGATTTCCTTAGTGTACCTAATCTTCACTTAGGATCAGGATTCCTTCCATGAAGCCATGAAGAAATACTAAAATAACGATGTTCGACCCAACTAACACATAAAAGAGGTGAATATGTGTTTATGCAGAATATAAATTTACCAATTAATACATGCAACAAGTCACAGTTATTAATTAATCTAGATGAATTCACTGCTATCATATGTTAAATTGTTGTAGATAATAAATTACTGAAAAATAAATAATACTTGAAATTGTTGACGGAGAAAACTCGTAAGTAGGTAAAAACTTCGGGCCCAAACAAATAAAAATCCACTATAAACAAATCAACTTACAGTACTGTTAAACTTGACTAAATCTAGTACTTTCTGACCCCCTGACTGTAATTACGAAAGCCCTCATGGATTGCGTGCTCCTGCACCAACTCCCGGACTCCTGAATTCGTCTATCTTCTGTGGATTAGTAAGAACTCCTCATTCTCCAACAACCGAAACTCCGATCACCTTTATTGATATTCAGAACTCTGATAGATGTTTTGAAAGTAAGCAGTTTGGTATTTGGTTAATGTGAGCTGATGATTTTCAACGCAATGATGAACTTATTATGAAAGTTGAACTCTAAGAATGATATGGAGGAATTAATCTTTTGTTTCTCTCAATGTTCAATTCTTGTCTTTTCGAATGGTGGCGTGCATATATATAGTGTAGAGGTTTTGGTAGTATGGGTCGGATAAAAATTTTGGAAAACGCGAATTAAGTTTTCTCGAGATACACTACCGCTCGAGCGACAGGCAAGCGATGCAACTTTTATTTTGACCGCTCGAGCATCAACTGGGGCGATAGACTAGCGAAATTGTGGCAACTCTTTTTCCTTCGTTCCTTACTCGAACCCTGTGACTTCTAACTAACCACTGACATTAGGGGTGTCAACGAGCCACGAGCTAAAACTTAATAATGGATTGAGCTTTTTTTGGCCCAAGCTGGGCTCAGCAAAAGCTCGACCAAAAAATGAAAACTCGACTCGAACTTTTTGCTCGGGCCTTATAGCGAGTCGAGTCGGCTCTTTTTTTTTTTTTTGTGACAAATCTAAATTTTTTTAAAGAATTTAAAATTTGTGCAACTTATATGGGTGCAAATTTAAAATCTATTATTTTAATTTTTTTATTAAAGCTCGACTGGCCGAAATGGGCTGTGACACGGGCCCACGGGCTCGAGCCGATGCCCCAAAATGGGGCTCAGCTCGAGCCTCGGTCCGGTGGTGCTGAGTAACGAGCCGGCTCGACTTGGGATTTTTCCGAACCCTTGAGCCGGCAAACCATTTTGACATCTCTACTGACACTTTAACTTTTAAAAACTATTTTAAAACAATAATTTTGTCAAAAGATTGCCAACAACTTTAAAAACTTAACAAATACAAATAATAATTTTCTACTTAGTTTAAGCAGTGAACGTTTTTCAGTGTACCAAATTATCGATCCGAGCTCAAGAATCTGAGTATTGTTCATACTGTTCCGTCGAGTCTAGACAACCCATGTTTTGGCACTAATGCACAGATTTTAGTCACTCAAACTTCATTAAAATGGACGTTGAGTGTTAAAGTTCTGTCCACCTTTCTTGAATAGAATTGAGATCATCAAATACCTTCGTCAAAGGAAATTCTTCTTTTACTACATTAGGATTATGTATATTTCCAATTCGATAATTTTTACATAGTTAAAAAAGCCAATGATGCCGTGCAAGTGTCAAGAATTTAGACAAGACGCCAATTAGGGTTCGACTTGCATTAGCCAACAAATAATTAGAAAACAATTAAATAAAAACGACTCCTCATTTTTCTTTATAATCTCCCAATTTGGTATTTTTTATTTACTTAATAAAATTCAATCTCATGCAACACTTCAAGAATATTAATATACATAATTGTTGAAAAACATTTAATCAATAAAGGACACGAAAAAATGGGTATGGAATTTGATAAAAAGAAAAAAGAAAAAAAAGGAGAAGATTCCAAGAAAAAGTGAGATCATGGTCGAAAATGTAATTTTTCGAAGTGTTCATTACCACATTATTTTGTCTATTTTGAATGAAAACGGACCAATGAGCAAAGCCCTTGATGTTCGGCCCGTTTCGACCAAATTCCATCAGTTTGAGGGCTCCAAAAACAAAATTTTCACATTTTGAATAATTTTGTTAAGCTTAATTAAATTAGGATTTTAATTTCAATTATAGTTGGTCGTTATTTTTAACTCTTATCATTATCTAGAATTAGTCATTATTTTGGAGTTTGTCATCATCCAGATCTTCATTATTGATTTTTACTTTTATATGAGTTGTAAGTCTTAATGACCTTAGTTAATTTTTTATTATAATAAAATTCGTGAGAAGTTTTTCTCAAATATTCGTTATCCAATCAACAAGTTAGAATTTTCAAGTGGGATTTTATTTTCACTACATCAGAATCCTAGTTCCCTATGAATGCTTGGATTTGATAGCTTAAACCCATCATCTAAGTTGGAGTGGCCTTTTAATGAAAAAATGAAATAAAAATAAAGCAGACAAAAATTGAGTTAGTAATTCCAACAAAATGATCTAATTAAAATTTCATCAAAAGTTATTTGGAAAAATGCACTGTCCCTTGGCATTTACTTCCCCCTCCACCTTGGGCATGTGATTATGATCTCATATTTTGGAAGTTGAAATATGATTATCCAACATAACTTTGTCATGTTTGATAATCATTATTTTCAAACTCTTTAATTTTTATATTCATTTTCAATTACACATTTATAAAATAAAATATTTTACACATAAATCCAAAAAAAATTCCTACCATTTAAAAATACGTTCTCTAAAAAATCACTATTCAAAATTCCATTTTCTCGAAATAATCGCCCTCAAATGGGGTTTCGTCACATTGTGCGCAATTCATTAAACAAGGCAGTTTTTGTAGCAAACATAATACTTCTTTTCTTCATTTGGAAATCAATATAGTCAAAGATTTTATGATTTAAACAAGAAAAACAAAATCCACAATTTGTGGTCAATTCAAACGTGCGTAATGCATGTAACGTGTATTCAAATGAAACTTTACTTTCCAGTAATACATCCACATTTCCATTATGGATCAACTATCCTAATTATGTTATAGCTGGTCAACATCTAGTTCATTTCAACTCAGTAATAAAACATCAAGACATATAAAGATGTTAGTATGTCCGACCTCTCAATTATGTCTCATAAAGTATTCAGAATATCTAAATCGTATTGATATACCACTCTCCCAAAGTGAACTACAAATTTGTTTGGTGAAAATTAAAATCAAGATTTTAATATAAATAAAAGTCAACATTTAATTTTAATCACGCATTTTATCGACTTCTATCAAAATCTACTAAAAATCTAATTTTAATCCCCCACCATACAATGGCGTACATATTTCAACCAAGAATAGCAAGCATCAACAAAGCAACAAATCATTGGAGCATGTCAAGAAGCAACATTTTACACATCATATGCAACATCTTTCATTAATCCATTCAAAAGCATTAAGGAGAGAATAATGCAAAGAAATAAAAAATGAAGCGTCAACTGTCTTGTCCAAACACTAACTGACTACAATATGTACTAAAAAAAATATTCAGTAAGAGATTTACCTTTTCCCTCACTGGTGGTTCATGTATCAGATGGAGTTGGAGTAATAATTTGTGCAAACATGCACCTATTGTATCTGGATGAGATAATAGGTCTAGTGCCATAATTAGAACAAAATAATAATTATAATGAAATAAAGAATTGAAAACAAAAATGAAATGACCTATAGGTAGTGGAGTTTGAGCCTGAAAACTCATTTTCATAGGGTCTCTGATTAACTTTGAACTACTACTACTCCATTTTTCTCCTTTGTCTCTTTATATTGTTGGGGAGGAGAGGAGTCCTTTTGATAAACACGACACTTTCAAAGGCGCTACCTTAGCTTAAGTATAGAAAAACAAAAGGAAGCTACCCTAATAGACCAACAAATCGACTATAAGCACGTACCAATGAAACAAAACAATAACAAGATTTTAGTGGTCTAACGATTAGGGATTTCGCACCTCTGCAATGATCGATATAAAAGTAGGTTAAATTATTGGAGGGGGCGGTGACAAAATTTTGCTAACCTTGATTAACTTGGTGAATGGACTTCTCAATCTGGTTCATGATCAGGTCTGATCAACAGTATCAACATGTATATTTCTTGTGGATTAGCTTCCTCAATTTCTTTATATTATCACGTATACAATTTTATACGTGATGATGGACAAGAGAGCAGCATATTTGTGCCCGGAAATACAGCAGGATAGTTTTTTTGCACTACTTTCAAATTCATTTCAATAGAAGGAAGTCAATTCTGTTTGATTGTTCAAACAGTGTCGTGCTATAAGATTTAAATGTATCAAATCAATAAGTTGATTTTTTTCTTTCAACACTAAATAAAGATGACTTCGAATAGGAAAATTACCTTACCAGCTGCTGTTGTATGAGCAAACAATGTAATAAAATGATAAGTAAACAATTCATAGATGTTATAATTTTCAGTGGAAAAAATTTATGTGCTAAAAATATCGAGTATGATGTATGTTATATATAGAACTGATTTCAATCATACTTTGTCATAAGTTCCAAGTGTGGACAAATTAATGTAATATATACAAAGGTTTTCTCAATAATTTTATTAAGAACAACTACATAAAATAAAATCAAAGGAAAAAATTTCGCCAATCAAATCAAAATTATATATAAATAAGAAAGAGTCAAATCCAAAACAACAAGGTTGAAGCCTGCCGATAATAGTACTAATGTGTGTTTACTTCAATGAAATAGAACAGAATGTAATATGTGTTTACCGATGAGCGATGAAGAGGAACGTGTTGTTGTTCCTGAGCAAAACTAGAGAAATGTCGGATATAGATTTCGCATAAAGATTGCTAATAATTAGCTATAGAATTTCAAGAATCATCTTCAGTCCAATTTATAATGATCAAGAAATGAAAATACATTTTTACATCCAAAGAAAATGTAAATAACGTCAACAGTAACATTTAAATCATTCAAAGGAGATACAAAAAATATATGTATTTATCAAAATCAATATGCTAATGAGCGATGATCAGTGTGAGCTTCAGACTTCATTTTGTAACAAATTGCTAAGAAAAATGGAAAACAAATTTGTACCCAGCAATTATAAATAAATCGAATTTCATGGTATGCCGATGTTGCATTTGGAACTAAAATCAGAAATCGAGAAAAATATTCGAATTGAACGACCTATATTTTTCATATAGATTTCCACTTTAAAGAACTAATTATTTTGTGGTGCAAAGACACTCTTGGGGAAGTAATCTTTAATTTTAATGGATTTGAAATCAATTCAAGCAAGAACCAGAATAGGAAATGAAAATTTAAGAAAATAGACATTAATTCACTGGCGTAGAAGATATTTCTGTTTACTTACAAAATCAACTCTTTGATAATAACTCGTCTAATAGATCAGATCCCAAGTCCTCAAGCACCAAAACATCTTCTTCTTTACTTATTTGTTTCTTTTTCCCTTTGTGTGTCGACGAACCCCTAGTCCTGTGAGTCTCTTTGATGGCCACAGCTGGTGATGAACCATCCTTGCAACTGTAGTTCATGTTTTTAAGGGATTCTTTTACTTTCTCTATTGGGAAATTTATGGGTGCTGAAGCTCCACGCATCACAAATGCAGCTTGGTCATAAGCCAAAGCAGCTTTTTCTGCGCTGTCAAATGTTCCAAGCCAAACCCTTGTTCCATTCCTTGTGGAATCCCTTATCTCAGCAGCATACTTTCCCCATGGCCGTTTTCTCACACCGATATAACGCTTTTCTTTAATAGCCTGAATAGGAAATTCTTCGATTTCCTCTTCATTATTCAAATCTTTGGAGGATTCAGCTTCTTCCATGGAATCAGTTAGGCTCTGATCTTCAACTTCTAAAGGTTCTTTGCCCCAAGAAGAATTCATACTTCAAAATGATTGTTTCCTCCTTCTTTCGATTTTGTCGTAGGAAATCTTAAATGGCTGCAACCCTTATGCAAAAAGAAAAAAAATGGAAAAAATAAGCTAAAAATGTGGTGAGAAGAAGGTTTAATTGAGTTAGATAATGAAGGCCAAGATTCTAAGACAGCCCGGATGCCTTGGCTTTATTATAAAAGTTTTGTGGGGTTATAAAATTAATTTGTCTCAAGAAGAAAGAATTATTGTGTTTCACTAACAAAATGATGCACTATTATAGAAATGCTGTCTTGCACTAGAATATGGCATGCTGAAGAAAGGATTTGTACTTATTGGATGCCCAAGTTTATTTTCGTGAGAATTTTTTTCTTTTAAAAAGCGCGTTTGATTGTATTTTTTAATTACTTGTTTCGTGATATAATTTTTTAAAGTTACTTTCTTTTGCAAACAAGACTATTCTATCCTTCTAGAAACTTACTTCTAAGAGCCAGCTCAACATGCTCAAAATAGAATTAAATATCATGTGTAGTATGTGATTATTGTACGTGGATCGGGGTTTATTTAGTGCGCACTTACAGTGGTCATATCTCCATTGAGGGGTAGCGACTGCGGATTCCTGCGTAAAAAAAAAAAAAAAGTTTATAAATAAAGTGATTATAATGATTGCACTATGAACCTAATAATTCAAACACACTGTACTCACATCAAACACATTATGAAACCTAAAACAGGAATTTTTCCTTCGTTTGGAATAAGAAATTTGTGAAACTTGTGCGCTTTGACTTGAAGACTTAGTTTAAATGAAAAAAATATGCTTCCTTAGAAAAGTAAAATTACTAAACGAAGTGGTTTATTAAAAATATCAAAACAATAAAGATACTAAATTAATTCTCGATATCACATATTTATAAAAATTGTAAGCGTATTAAATTTTAAATACAAAATTAAATCAATCTTGCAAGTGAATAAATTCGATACTCAGATATTTGTTTATAAATTAATCTCTTCATGTTCCTCTACTATTTTAATTACCTTTTTTTTTTTTTATAACCTTACCATGAAAGCAAACTATTATTATTTTTTTCCCATGACTTTTGTCTTCTTCCGTCGGCGGATGCCACGGGAGTTGCTTTCTTAGGATGAGATCTAATTAGAGCTGACCTTTAATATATGTATATAATGTTGTCAGTTTATATATTAATTTATAAATTTTATTAGGGTTTACTTTATGCCAAGGTTTTAAAATTATCATAATCATAAACTAATCACTATTTTATATTTGTTAAAACTATATTTGAGTAAATAAATCATCTCTATCTAATAATTAAGCTTTAAACAATGAGTTAAACATTATCTTAATGCAAGTGAAGTAATTAAATTTAATTGATAATTAAGGGCTCAATTATGCCATTTCAAAAACATTATCTTGTGAATATTTTCATTGATGCATAATGCTATTTATCATAAGTAATGATCAATTAAAGTGATAGTAAACTTTTTAGTTCATTGTTTAATAAAAATGTTATCTAATACTAACACTGTTAAACTTTTTATTTCATTGTTTAATAAAAATTTAATGATACATGTATTATTACATTTTTTTATTTTAAATTATAGCCCACATTTGGCTCTCATTATTTCCCATTAAATTATAGTTCACTTTTCTCTCACTTCTTATAAAATAATATTACACGTAAACCCAAAAACTCTTCCTTTTTTTAAATCACATATTCTCTAAAAAATTAATATTCATCTTAGCATAACGTGAAATAATTGGGCCAAACGGGCACATAGTATTATTCTTGTTCGATAAATTTATAATTCACTAATTATTTAATGTATTGAACAATGAATCACATGATATGAAACTGATCTTCTAAACAAAGGTGCTTAACATAAGATAAGTACCGATGACGTGGCACACTATAATATGTGATGTAATTAGTTTTGTAATCAATCATTATTTCACATCACCAATTGTAGTGTGACGGGTGCTTAGCATGAGCACCGGTACAAGAACTCTGTCTAAGGAGTAAAAAAAACTAATTAAGTTTACTGCAGTTGATGAAATTCAATAGGAAGATTTGCTTATCAATAAAGATTAAATAGAAAGAATGTAATCAATACCCCTACTTAATTTCAATTTCTTGAAAACGCAATTTGTGGGTAACTGAATCACACCTAATAGACAAACATATGTAACTTAGTAATATAATTAAAATAAAGCACTATGATAAATCAAATTAGCTTGGTTTACTTAAAAGTATAACTTGTATCTATAGAGATATGTCTGATAGACTTTTTCTTTTTCTTGTTTTTTTTCGTTTAAGAGCATTTTTGGCGACGAGTTAGAGGGTTTTGATGCCTACTTGGACGAGAAAAAAATTAGCATCAAGTTTGGCTTAAGCATAAAAGTAAACCAAATTTACTTTTTAAGTCATTTTTATTTTCCCACATATTAAGAGAAGTTCCTTTTATGTTACTTCCAAGCAATAAGGTAAAGGTTATTTTTAAATTATATGGTGACTAACCAGAAAAAAAAAAAAAAATTAGTAATAAACTACAAATTAACTTACTTGTAAGCATGCACTCTGTAAAACCTTACGATCTCTGGAACTCCCCTTCCCATGGGAAGACATCCACACCTAACGGTGAATCTCACCGGCTATTCCATGGTCTTGTCCCTCTCGTTTTGAAGTTAGAACTGAATTAGGAAAAATTATTTTGCATTATCTCTTGAATATCTGTGTAATGATTATTGTTCGATCAATATTTCATGCTTATAAAAGGTTGATCGTGAGAGAAAAGCAGCAATGAAAAGTGAGAACTCGTGAAAAAGTTGAAATTTTTGCATGGCGAAATGAAAAAATGGAAACTTTTAAGCATACCTCCATGAAACGTAATCTGATACTTGCCATGGAACTCGCTTGCAGAAGCAAACATAAACTGTTGTTGAACTTCATTGATTTCTCCATTACACAGGTTGGATTTGAAAGTTCAAACCAAAGAGAAATTGTGGAAATTTATGTGGCTTTTTCTATTGAAAAAAAGAATATTCATTTAATTTATTATTTATGAGCATACGTGGTTTGAAATTTCTTCCTTAATTACTTTGGTATTGCTTTGGTTTCTTTTATAACATTCGTGTCATTTCATGTAAACAACTCTTTTTTTGGGTTTGGTGCTGACCTTTGTCTTCTTCCGTCGGCGGATTCCACGTTGGAAAGGCAGATATTTAACAAGGACAGACAATTTAATTTAATAATACCTCCAAATCTGACTAATCAAACTGAAGGATTTGGGCTGAATCTTACTTGTTAATAGATAGTGTATATAATTTAGAAAAAGGAGAAAGACGTGTGTTGAATATTGTTTCGGAAAAATATCAACACACGCTACCAGGCACATCAGAAAAGAAAAAACAATTAAAAGAGAAAAAAAAAAATTTTAATTTACGTAGTTGAGTAAAAGAGATCTCTGTCATAAAAGAGAGGGCTCTTGGGACATTCTTTTACAGATCAAAGAACCATAGTAATTCTCCATTAATGAAAAAACGATTTACTATTCAAATCTTCAAAATTAAAAAGTCTTTGCTCTGTCTCACAATCTCTCTACATAAAACTAAAATAGAAATTGCAGCGGATGTAGTGGAAGGTGGGGGAGGGGGGTCTGACCTGGGCTATAGCCCAACCCTTCCACAGCCCATATAGAAAATTAAGAATAAATTGTTCAACTTTGGCCCAATTAGCCTAGCTCTAGTTTGAGTTCCAACCCAAGCCCAATGCTCAATTATCCATATTTTGTTAAGGAGGCTACAATTATTAAATAGAAATTACACCCAACCAAAATTTTTAAGATCCAACTTCAAAAATCAAATCTAAAATTTGTTTGTACAAAAATCAAATGGTAATTAAAATTTTTAATATTAATAATAGTATTATAAAATTGATTTAATTTAGATACCCCACCTTCCACCATTAGCCCAGCCAACCGATTTTCAATCTAAAAGCACCATAATCTCTCTCTCTCTCTCTCTCTCTCTCTCAATTGCCAAGCAACTTGTCTCCACTGATGGTGCGCAGCTCTCCGTGCAACTTATCTCTACTGCTAAGCAACGACGATTCACTGTATGCAGTAGCATGCAACACCGTTGTGTGGCGCCTCTTTGCTTTTTTGATGGTGGATCAATGATTTGTTGGTGGTTATTTGTGGGTGATGATGGCAGTAATTGCTCAAGTGGTGGTAGTTCTGTTGGTGGTGCAGGTCGTGGTGGTGGTGGTGTTGTGGTACGTCATTTGGTTGTTGATGTTGTTGGAGTGGTGGTGGTGCTTGCGGTGGTATTGTTGGCATAGGTGGTCGTGGTAGTGCAGTCTTTGTTGTGGATCTGATTTGTTGGTGTTTTTAGGTGGCTGTAGTTTTATTGGTGGTTGTGATGGTGAGGTTGTGATGATGATTTTGAAGTTGAAAATGATAGTTGTTGGACGTGGTGGAGGTGAGCGTGCCATGGTAGATTGGGGTTGGGTAGGGTAGGTAGTAGGATTTACATGATTTATGACCAATAATTTCGATACTTTGTGACAAAAAAATAACATATGACCGATAAATATTCATAGTCAGCCTTGGTGGGGATTATGATATCTAGTCAGTATCTATCATCGGCTTACGTCACGTTCGAGTCCACTAGAGTTCGGGATAGGTCATGCCTTAAATTTTAACCAATAAATAATACGTAATCTAAAAATTTGAGTTGTAACTTATAAATTTGTGATTTGTGAAAACAAATAAATTGTGATTTATAAAATTTTTAATTTATGAGCTATAAAAAATTTTATTTGTGACTGACCAATTAATTCGAGAATTTGTAACCAAATTATATAGAATTGTGAACATAATACATTTAATTTATGAAGTATATTTTTATTTAATTATTTCATAAATAAAATTTAATAATATCTTATTTTTTATATTTTAAACATTGTTTCTTAATTTTAAAATGGGTCATTGTTAATCTCTTAAATATGAAAATTTTCCATTAAATACTCTTTTTATTGTCAAATTAAGTATTTTATTTAATGCATGGTTGACTAAATTTACTTATGATAATTAAGTAAATTTTATAATTGATAATTTGTATTAATCAAATCTAAAAATAAATTACTTATTTTAATATTTCGAGATTCCACACAATTTGTTAAGGTTAAGCATAATTAATTTTTTTGTCATATAATACTTATTTTGACCATGAAATAGATGTTATGATCAAAATAAATAACTTGCTCTAAAATCTATCTTTTCAATAAAAGAATTTATGTTAAAATTTATTTATTTATTTATATAAAAAAAAATTATTCGTTTCGATCATGAAAGAGATGTTATGATCAAAATAAATAACTTGATCTACATTTGATTTTGTCAATATAATGAATATTTGTTAATACTTATTTATTTATACATTAATCCATATATAAGTATATTCTTGAAGTTAAGTCAAACATGAAAGTAAATTAAATCTAATTTTTTTGGACCATTGGAATTCTTAATTGATCTCTCAATTTGGATAGAACTCCTCACTCACTCAGTGTGAAATGTGGTGATTATAGAAGATTGATTTCCACGTCAAATAGTATTTTGAGACAATAATATATAGTGATGTATTATTATTTGCGTGTTTCGACCAAAGTTTTCAATTATTTGGAAAGACCGATCGTCCAAGATATTTAGAACAATATTCATTAAATAATTTCTTAGTTTTTCATTGGTGAATATGTATCCTTCACTTATATTGATCATGATTCAGTTAATTTATATTTTTAAGGTAAGCCGTCCATTTTTTATTTGGTAAGAAAAAGATTTAAGTGTGCATTTGATTGTGAACATGGAAAGAAAATAGATTATAGGCAATTCAATTGTCTAGAACTTATTAATTAAATATATTTGATTTATTTATTTTTAACTTATAAAATATTATACTTATTCATTTTGTTAGATTTTTTATGTAATTGACAAGTTTGTGAATAAAATGGACAAAGTTTAAAATGTTGTAAAGTCAAGGAGTATGTTGTAAATAGTAGAAATTGAGTTATATTATGTCTAGGGTTCGAGAATGAAAAAGAAGGAAAAACGGCCCGCAATTTAGCTAAATTGTCACCATGACTTGGCTCAAGCGTCAAAAATAGTAACACTATCGCTAGCCCGTCGTCAAGGCTTCGCTCGAGCGACAGGTTATCCGGATAATTTTTAATTTGTTTTTTCAGGCTTTTTATCCGATACATTCATTCCTTAACCTACATATAAATACCAAACGCCTCTGAACGTAAATTCTAAGGTTGAACATTAAGAAAACATATACTCTTCATATCATCTTCATCAAATTAGCTTTCAACCTTTATCCTGTGATTGGTTCTGACGGTGAAAATATCAAATCCACAATTCAAATATCAAACTGCTACTTCCTACATATCTATCAGAGTTCTGAAGATTAAAGGAAAGTGATTGGAGTTCTAGTCATTGAAGAACGTGGAGTTCTTCGTTATTCCATAGGAGATAGACCAATTCACAAAGTCGAGAGTTGC
This sequence comes from Fraxinus cuspidata, assembly GCA_903798385.1. Lineage (NCBI taxonomy): Eukaryota > Viridiplantae > Streptophyta > Magnoliopsida > Lamiales > Oleaceae > Fraxinus > Fraxinus cuspidata. Next base: position 6,692 of record CAIGRP010091558.1, on the reverse strand, counting down.
TGCAGAGCGCACAATCCAGGAGGGCTTTGAAAATTGCAGCTGGGAGTTGGTGCAGGAGAACAAAATCCAGGAAAGTTGTGGAAATTGCAGTCAGGGGGTCAGAAAGTACTAGTGGTAGTCAAGTTTGTTGGACTGTCAGTTTTAGTTTGTTTATAGTGGATTGTTGACTGGCAAAGTGCCCGGAGTTTTACCTATTTGGGGTTTCTCCGTGATCATTTCTTGTATTTGTTATTGTTTTCATATAACTACAGTATTTCAATAAAGGAAATTGGATTGTTTGATTAACCATCTAGAAACAATTAATAGTGACTTGTTGCTAATTAATTATTAAGTTTTTAATTCCGCAAATCACCTATTCGCCCCCCCTCTATGTGTAGTTTGTGTCGAACTTTGTTAATTCAATTGGTATCAGAGTTTTATTTCGATTCATTGCCCTTAATTAATTTTAGATGACTCAGTCCTTGTTTGGGCCTCCGTTTTTCGACAGAAGCAACTATGCTTATTGGAAAGTTCGAATGAGATATTTTCTTAAAGTATTGGATGAGCGTTCAAACTGGGTAGACTGCACCTTCAACTACTGTTGCTGGTGTAACTACACCCACTGATATTTTACTCTAGACTAAAGATGACTTAGTTGAATGTAACTGGATTAGTAAGGGCATTCATGTCCTATTCATGGCTGTGTTTGTTGAAGAGTTTAGGAAAGTATCGATGTGTGAAACTGCTAAAGATATTTAGGATATATTAGAAACCACACACGAGGAAACTAAAACTGTTAAAAACTCTAAACTGCAGATGTTGACCTCTAGGTTTGAAGAAATTAGAATGAAAGACGATGAATCGTTTGATAAATTCTATGCGAAGCTTAATGATATAGTTAATTCGAGATTCAACCTAGGTGAGAAAAATCTCAAGTCTAAAATTGTTAGAAAAGTCCTTAGATCCCTACCTGAAAGGTTTAGACCTAAAGTCACCGTGATTGAAGAAAGTAAGAACTTGGATGCTATTAAGATAGAAGAACTCATATGATCTCTCCAAACCTATGAACTCACCATATATCAACCGAAAAAGGTTAAATCCATAGTCATGAACACTATTAAGGAAGAAGAAAGTGAGTCAACTAATGTTGAGACTTTTAGGGACGATGAAATAGTGTATTTCATTAAAAAATTCCAAAAGGTGATGAAGAATAGGAGAAAACCTCAAGAACTGAAAAATAATGTCCCTAGTAAATTCTCGAACGATAAGCATGAGAAGAATACCCTATGACTGCTAATAAGAAAACTTAGTCTGTTAAATGCCATGAATGTCAAGGTTTTGGTCACTATAGGAATGAATGTCCTAACTTGAAGAAGCACTTGAATAAAGGAAGGCGTAAGGCATTAGCAGTGACCTTGAGTGATGACGAATCATATTCGAATGCTCCGAGTGATACATCTGGTGGTGAGGATGAACAAAATTTTATGGCCTTCACATCTATAGCTACAATTGAATTCGATAAGGAAAATGAAAAGATTGAGAATGAAGAATGTAGTGAAAAATCTAAGGGAGAGTATGAGGACGAGACTGATATTCATGAGTCTTATCGAGTATTATTTGAGGAGAGTCTTAAAATTAAAAAGGCCAATAAAACTATACTAAAACAGGTAAATGAACTTGAGAGAAAGAGAGAGACTCATAGGTGACTTTTAGGACTCTACCAAAAATCTGAATGAATTGAAACTTGTTACTGAGAACTTAGAAGCCAAAGTTAAATCCTTAACAAGTGATCTTGAAAAATCTAATACTCAACTTCATTCTTTCATGAGTGGTACGTAGAAACTCGATAATCTATTGGGGATGAACAAATCTGCTGAAAATAGGTATAGTCAGGGTTACGTTCATAATGGTAATGCTATTGTGAGTTCATCTAAGACCACATTCTTCCCAACCACCAACAAAGCTCGGAATATTGATAATCCTGAACCCAATGGCAAGAATGTCTTTGGATCAAGACCTACTAAAAAACATAGGGTCAATCATCCTATATATCTGCAAAAACCTCCAAACAGATTTGAACCTAGGTTTATTCCCACATGTCACCATCGTGGCGCATTGGGACACACAAGACCTAGGTGTCATAAACTCGGGACTAGAAATAAAAGTCAGGATTTCTCGAGCAGTGTTAACTTCCTCGACAATCAGGTCAGCCATTTAACTGAGATGATGACTCAGTTAATTAGGATCACTTCTGTGTCTAAGAGAGTTTGGGTTAAAAAGAATGACCTAAATGTCGTGAGATTGATCGTGCTCTTAAAGGTAAGAGCATCCATGTATTTCCTTGATTAGATACTTATGTAAATGTATGTGCAGTTCATTGAATTCATTCATTCTTACATACATCTCACTTATTTGTGTTTTGTTTTGATTTTTGTTTGTATTTTTACTTTTAAAAGGTTTTAATTTTTTTTTTTTATTATTCAAAAACAAAAAAATTGAAAATTGAAAAATAAAAATGTGAAAAATGCTTTTACAACTTAATATATAATATACTTAAATTTGTTTGTCGTGATCATGCATGGGTTTAATCTATAAGTTGTAACATAATTTCCATTACTAGTTTAGGTTATTCATGAAGCACTTATTATAGGTGTCTTCATGTACCATCTGCACTACACACACTATGATATTGTTAGTGGGACTCTACAGCATGTGTGAGATTTGAGATGGCAATCACATGTTAGTAAGTTGACTTTGAACATGAATTGATCATATGTATTAGACCTAAGCTCAAGTTTATCCCTAGTATTTAAAAAAAAAAGGTGGGCTCAATATCGTATTTTTTTCTTCGGAGCCTATTTGGCTCGAGCAATTAAGCTTGCAGGGTTTCTCACAATCTGGTGCATATGGTCAANAAGCTTGCAGGGTTTCTCACAATCTGGTGCATATGGTCAACTGACTTGGGTTAACCGGCCTAAAGCTCGCTATATGGATCATTTGCTTCGCTTAATTAAGATAACCCTATACTTAAGATGAGAAAAATCATAATGAGCTTCAAATATTGAATGTTGTGAAATAAAAATTTTTCTCTAATTCGGGGGAATAAAAGATCTATCCTTACTAAATGAGCTTTTCTGTATAGGTTCTAATGTGCTTTCATTGGTTTGACTTTCATAAGTAAGGGAATAATTTTATTGGCAGTGAAGTTTAGCGCGTCATTTCTCACAAATTTAAAGTTTGGGGTCCTACATCCAAATGATTAGTGACACTTTACACATATGAGTCACTTATACAATTTACTATATGTAAACTTGCGGTATGTATGTGTGAAGGGTTACTGTTCATTGCTTATATTTATGCATGCTTAACAACTGCATTTTTGGGTTATTATGTGTTCTTCTTGGTCCCTTGTCATTTTGTGACAAAAAGGATCAGTAGTTGAATATATTTTTTATGATGGAGTAGTATTTTTTAGGATGTATATGATTTTAACTACTTGACATGATGTATCTAAAACTTTTGATTCAATGATAATTTCAGTATTGCTAGATTAAGTGTTGAAGTTTTGTAGTATCAATGTTTCGTTTTTAGTATATTGGGTTGCATTTATATTATGTCTTAACTTAACTTGTGGTATGAAACTGAAATGATGCGTATGAGTTATAACTGCTTAAAATGATATGATGCATAATGAGTTATAACCGCTTGAATTAACTTGGATGCTTAAATTAACTATTTGAATTATTTTTACACTTAGTACTGTTTCACATACGTTTACACTGGGTATTTGAGTTGTCAATTTTAGGAAACGGGTTTTGATAAATGAAAAGCAAAATTCAATCAAGACAATTATTGTTGGTTGTGCAGTCATTGAGTCTGTAATTCTTTTTTACTACTACATTGACTATAAATTGTAGTTTTGTTACAAAATGTCAAAGGGAGAGCTTGTTAGGTTTTTGATATAATTGGAAAGTCTATGAACAAAATAGACTCAGTTTAAAATGTTGTAAAATTCAAGGAGTATAATGCAAATAGTAGAAATTAAGTTATATTAGGTTTAGGGTTCGAGAAAGGAAAAGAAAGAAAAATGGCGCCTCAATTTCGCTAAACTGTCGCCATGACTTGGCTCAAGCTTCATAAACAGTAACTCTGTCGCTAGCCTGTGGTCGGGCTTCGCTCGAGTGACAAACTATCGCTCACCTGTTGCCCAACTTTCGCGCGAATGACAGGGTTATCCGGAGAATTTTTATTTTATTTTTTGAAAGTTTTTTATCCAGCCTATTCATTCCTTAACCTACATATAAATATCAAACACCTCTGAACGTAAATTCTAAGGTTGAACATTAAGAAAACATATACTCTTCATATTATCTTCATCAAATTAGTTTTCAACCTTCGTTGTATGATTGGTTATTGGCGGTGAAAACATCAAATCCACAATCCAAATACCAAACTCCTACTTCCTACATATCTGTCAGAGTTCTGAAGATCAAGGGAAGGTGACTGGAGTTCTAGTTATTAAAAAACACGAAATTCTTCGTTGATCCACAGGAGATAGACAAATTTACAAAATCAGGAATTGCTGCAGAGCACACAATCTAGAAAACTTTGAAAACTGCAGCTGGGAGTTGGTGCAGGAGCACGAAATCAAAGAAAGCTGTAGGAGTTACAGTCAGGAGGTCAGAAAGTACTAGTGGTAGTCGAGTTTGGCAAACTGTAAGTTTTAGGAAAATTGCAGTTGGGAGTTGGTGCAAGATCACGAAATCCAGGAGAGCTGTAGGAATTACAGTCAAGAGGTCAAAAGGTACTAGTGGTAGTCGAGTCTGGCGGACTGTAAGTTTTAATTCATTTATACAGGGTTGTTGACTGGCAAAGTGCCAGAAGTTTTTATCCGGTTGGGGTTTCTCCGTGATCATTTCTAGTGTTTTTTATTGTTTTCATATAACTGCGGTATTTCAACATAGGAAATTGGTTTGTTTGATTAGCCATCTATAGATAAATAATAGTAACTTGTTACTAGTTAATTATTAAATTTTTAATTCCGCATAATCACCTATTCACCTCCCCCCCCTCCCCCCAAGTGTAGTTTGGGTCGAATTTCGTTATTTCACATTTTTTATTAGTGGGTATATGAGAAGGGGTAGATAAGAGAAGGAAAGAGTGAGTGAATTCCCTAGAAAATAAAATTCTACTCCCCCTAAAAAATTTATTTTTCTTGATTTTGAGAAAAATATGATTACGTAACCAAAAGTATGAAAATGTTTTCCATGAAAAAAGAATGTCTATCAAACAGCACCAAGTAGGAATTTGTATGAAAACAACACATTTTTCATAAAAAATATTAACAATTCAACACACCCTAATAGTACATATCAGGGTGAGACGTATATCTAGACTTCTTTTATTTCATCATGAATATCATGAGTTTATCCTCCTAAAGTCGATCTCTTGTGGCGTGAGTTCATTCTAAATTTTTTAAATTTCAGTTCATCTTAACATAATTTTCTGAATATCCTTGGACCCTCCAAACCTTTTATCCTTTAAATCCTCTCTCTCGTTAGTCAAATTTTCACTCCATTTCCTTGTGTAAAGCACTCTGTTATAAAAATCCAACTAAGTCATTCCCTTGGTGTTCTACAAATGATTGAGACAAATCTCACAAGCATTTAGTATTTTTATCACACAGATTGGGACAAACTGGATCTGGAAATGTAGTACTTAAACGGTGAATAACATATCACCTCTATTATGATTTAGTTAACATATGAAGTTCAGGTGTCCAAGTCTAAGTCGAGCAATGCATTACATATTTCGTTTCTTACTAATGCTCTATACTTTTGTCTTTTCATCTCAATAGATCGTTTTCGCTCTATTACTATGACATACATTTTTCTTAGTAGATTATTTTTTATATATTTGGTCAAATTATTTAAGGCTAGCTTCCACACGTCATAGTAAGCTATGTTTTCCTATTGATTGAGCATGCTCGAACAGATAAAGGACTATATTGGAATTTTCTTTTTTTTTCGTTTACTGATCGAATCACTTGACTAACGATAACGAACTCTACTAATTGACTTCACTTTTGAGGGCATCCGCCTTTTCCCTTTCTGTTTGTAGAAAAGAGCAAATAAAAAATCGTTTATTTAGAGAGAATATCGTACATCCTATTTATATACACATTCCATTGAATTTTAAATCTCCAGCAATAGCAAATCTATACAAATCATAATTAAATCCTAAAATATTCTACATACCATAAACTATATGCGGAAAGAATCAATTGTTAGAATTTAACGGTTTTTATAGATGCGATTGAATGATTTAAATAGGTGCAAATTGAAAAAGTTTTCAATTGGTACGACGACTAGTCACAATTTTTTAAGTGTAATTGAAAAGTCATGTTTTTTTTTTTTCGGATTGGATTTGACTATTTAAAATGTGCATAATGAAAAGTCATTATTTTTTAATAAGGTAAAATCTAGAACATTAGATCATGACTCAATATTAAAAATTGTGATCTAATTTTTAAATTTAATTTATGCGAAAATGTGCACATATTCGAAAAAGACACTTTGAATCTATAAATTGAGTACGCTTCATTCCATTTTTTCACTCCAAATAATTAATTTATAATTATTTCTTTCTCCAAATTCTTTAAAGTCAATTTTCAAATTATTTTTGAGTTTCGAACCTTATTCGCTAACAAGCCA
>CAIGRP010091551.1:0-14299 GCA_903798385.1 Fraxinus cuspidata | reverse complement strand
TTATATTATTAAGTCGCTACGACCCTTTCTAAGAGTTCAAATTAAAGTTTTTGTCACGATAGTAAAGTTTCGCGCATTTTTTTAAATTTTTGTAAAGTATCGAATTTCTAGTAAACGATAAATTTTTATTTTGATGAAACACGTTATTGTAATTGTTGCGTACATGTTTATTGCTTAAATTTTAAGAATTAGATAAACCAGATATAGTGTACCAAACAACCCCATATTCATCCCATTTTCAAAATTATAGTTGAACTAAGATCATATTTTGAAAAACACCATTCAATTGCTTACATTGTTCAAAAGCATTCATATCGAATAAAAAAAGTCAAAACAGACTAAACTTATGAAATGCAAGTGTTTGAATGATCTGGACATCTAGATTGTCCATGAGGCTATCCGATTCATGTATCAGTCACTTTTTTTTAAGAGTTTAATTTTGTACATCTGGACATGAAAGCGGAAGTCCGGTTGCTTGTTTGGTTCAACATATATTTTTTCTCGTTGAACTTTATAAATACATTCACTTTTTGCATTCATTGTAAGACATTTTAAGACCATTAAAGTGATACGTTCTTGAGCAAAATTATATTGATCTTACGTTTTATTTATTATCAAATTATTTATTGTGAAAACATTTGATCGATTGAATCAAATTCTTTATTAATCTTCATCATCAAAATTTTCTCATCTAATAGTGGAGCTTTCTTTTATTGCTATTCATTAAAGTGTTAACATCTTTCTCTCTTTGTACTTGTTTATATCAATTATTAATATAGGAGCTTCAAATTGTAAAATTATTTATCTTCAAATTTGTAGGTTATATTGAGGTCTCTCAAAAGTTCAATAGTTTGGGTTGTATTGAGGTCCTGTAAAGCTCAATATTGTATAAAGATTGATGCTCATTGTTTTTAAATCATCGAAAGTTTGTAAAGTTTTGCATTAATCCATTAGTCAATCAAATTTAGTGAAAAGGTTTTGCTCGTGATGAAGAGCTTTGTAACAAAGGACGTAAATCGTTACTTTGGATCGAACCTCCACAATTATATCGTTTGCAGAATGTCTTCCCTTTTATTTATCATTTTTGTATTTGTGCATAATTATTTGATTGATTTAATCCTTTATAACTTGTTTAAATTTGGTTAAATTCCTCGAAAAAGTTTTGAAAACTAATTCACCACCCTCTTGATGAGTTATTCTTGAGATATCAATTGGTATAAGAGTAAGGTGAACAAAAAATTCACAATTTTAAGCAATGGCTAACCACAATCTTCAAAACATTGAAGGGCATTCTACAAATTGCCCTCCATTTTTTGATGGCACACATTATAATTATTAGAAACTAGAATGATGATTTATGTTCAATCTATAGAATATAATGTTTGGAATGTTATTGAATTTGATCCCTATGTGGGTAAAAATGTTGTTAAAGAGGATGGTAAACCGAATTAAATAATTTATAAACCTAGAGAGGAATATGATGAGAAGGATAAAAGAAAATTATCATTAAATGCTAAAACCAAAAACATACTTTATTCTGCCTCAGATAAAAATGAATTTAATCTCATTAGCACATGTGATTCGGCTTTTGATATATGACATGCTTTAGAAGTTACGCGCTTGGGTACTAGCAAAGTGAAACAAACCAATATTATATTTTGGTTAAAGAATTTGAAAACTTCTTCATGAAACAAAATGTATTGTCGATATGATTACTCGTTTCACCAATATTGTTAATGGCCTTAGGGACTTTAGTTGTAAATTTACTAACGGTGAGCTTATAAGTAAAGTACTTAGATCACTATCAGAAGATTGGAGCCCATTAAGGACGTTGATAAAGAATATCAAAGTTGTCAACTCATATCCATTGGAAGTACTCTATGGAACTTTGATGACTTATGAACTCCAAACTAAGAAGAAACCGAGGAAATGCAAAGAAGAATAAAAAAAGCCTCCTAAGCGTCAAATTACTTTAAAATCGGTAATTAATGAATTATAAGTGAAAATATGAGTGATGAAGAGTTCGATGATCTAGGTCTTCTTATTAAGAAATTGAGAGATTTTCACAATAATCGTAGATTTCAAAAGAAAGAGAAAAAAGGTGAAGAAAAAGGCAAGAAGATCATTTGCTATAATTGTGACTAACTCGGTCACAAGATAACCGAGTGTCCAAACAATAAAAGAGTATTAAGAAAAAGACACTCTAAACGACATGTGATGACAGTGATGAAGATTGTGATGATAATGAAAGTCAGGAAGAAGTCACCAACAAATGCTTCATGGCAATCAAGATTGGATAAATTCTATTGAAAAATGTTCATATGACGATCTACCTATCTCTTATGATGAGATTCATTAGGGATTTGAAAAACTTGCTTTAAATCACTCTATTCTCAAAAAAAAAAAAAAACATTCTCTATTAAAGAATGAAGTAAAGAAAATTTTAGAAACTCATAAGGACTCTGAGAAAGAAAAAATTGATAAACATTATTTGATTAAAGAAAAGTTCTCTTTAAAAGAGAAAGTTGAAAATTTAACTAAGATCATTTACAAGTTAACTCATGGCAAGAAACATTTTGACTTAATATTTGGTGAATGAAAATGTGTCTTTGACAAAAGAGGAATTTGATATAAACCTTTATTAAAACAAAAATCTCTACAAACACTACATGTAAGTTTTGCAATAAAATTGATATATTGTTTTTAATTGTCTAACCAAAAAAGAGGATACACTTTGAAAGTAAAATAACTGTGTGTTTGTCTCCCATTATTGTAGAAGAAATGGAGTAATAAATACTATTTTATGGATAATGTGTGGTTGAGATTTAGAGTAACTTTATTGATTTGTGTGTAGAATATTTTATTGGATGAATGTGTGGTGGAGAATCTTACTATAGCAAACAATGTTTTGAAATAATGGGAGACAAACGGGGCTTAAGTGGATTCAATAGTCCACTGAAACTAACTACTAAAGACCCCAACTTGTATGAGTACCAACGATTAAAAAAAATATATATTTTTGTAAATATCAAAGAAAGAGGAAATGTTTCTTGGATAGTGAATGCTCAAAGTACATGACTGAGATAAGATGTTACTATCAAACTTAAAAAAAAAAAAAATTGATGGAGTTCATGTTACATTCAGAGATAATGCAAAAGGAAAGATCGTTGGTATTAGAAACATTGGTGATCACTCATCTCTTTCAATTGAACATGTTTTATTAGTGGATAATCTCAAACATAATTTGCTTAGTAATAGTCAATTATATGATAAATGTTACAATATTAAATTCAATTATTCTAAATATCTTATCAAAGATGCTACATCTAAGATGTTATGTTTATAGGAAGCCAAAGTAAAGATTTTTATATCATAAACATTAAGTTTAAAAATGATGAAAAATCTTTATCAAGTTTGAAAGTTAATATTTGGCTATGGCATAAAATGGTCATGTAAGTATGGACCTTCTTTCAAAAAATTTCAAAAATTGATTTGTTAAAGGTTTGCCTAATTTGAAGTTTGAAAAAAACAAAATTTGTAATGCATGTCAATTTGGAAAACAAGTAAATAACTCTTTTAAACTCAAGCAATACTATTCAACTACAAAACCTTTATAACTTCTCCACATGGATCTTTTTGGACCTTTAGAACCGCTGGCTTAAGTGATAAATGTTATGCATTCGTCATTGTTGATGACCTATCTAGATTTACTTGGGCTCTATTTTTAAATTTAAAGGATGAAGCTTTGAATGCATTTAAACACTTTTGTAAAAAGGTTCAAAATGAAATGGATACACTATTACAACAATTAGAAGTGATCATGGTGGAGAATTTGATAATACCGCATTTGGTAACTTTTGTAATAAAAATGGATATGAGCATAACTTCTCAACTCCTAGAACTCCTCGACAAAGCATTTTAGTAGAAATGAAGAATTGTATATTGCAAGAAATAGCTTGGACTATGCTAAATGAAAATAGCTTACCAAAATATTTTTGGGTCGAAGCCGTTAACACACTTACTACATTGTTAATAGAGTTTTACTTAGTCGAAAGAAAACAAAAACTCCCTATGAGCTTTCATAAAAATAGAATTTTGAATATCGGTTACTTCAAAGTATTTGGTTGCAAATATTTTTTTAATTACAAAAGAAAATTTAGGAAAATTTGATTGAAAATTCAATATTGGAATCTTTCTAGGATATTCATTGACTACCAAAAGTTATAGTCTTTAACCAAATAACTCTAGTCATTTCAGAATCTATGTATATTACTTTTGATGAAACTAATCTTGTTGGAGAAAGGTATTATTAATGACATAGGACTGAAATTTTTTGTCGAACAAATGAATATTCAAGATCAAAACAAGGAATATCCAAAAATTGAATACAAGGAAGAAGCAAATGTTCAACAAAGTGAAATTGAACCTTCTCCGCCTAAAGAATGGAGTCTTGTTCATTCTCACCCAAAAGAGCTTATTAGTGGTGATCCATCCAAATGTATTACTACTAGAGTTTCTACTAGAAATCATCATAATATTTGTGCTTTCATTTTGCATATTGAACCAAAGATTTCAAAGAAGTCGAGTTTGATGAATTTGAATTCTAGCCATGCAAGAAAAACTAAATCAATTTGAAAGAAATCATGTTTGGGATTTAATCACTACACCAAATTATCAAACTTTTATCGTACAAAATGGATTTTTAGAAATAAACAAGGTAAAAGGAATAATTGTTCGTAACAAGATTATATTAGCGGCCCAAGGTTAACAATCAAGAAGAAGGCGTCGATTTTGGGAAACTTTTCATCTTTGGTTGAATAAAGAGACTTATGGAATGTGTTATTGATCTTCAATAATATGTTCTGTTTAATGAAAATAGACTCAACACAATTTTGGGATGGATTATGCTTGGGTATATATAATATGGAGTATTTGAAGTTGAATGGAACTCCAAAATCTATTAAAAATCGTGAACAGGAGTCTAGGGTAACACAACCATTCTAACGCCTCACTTACGACTGGTGAGCGGTTAGTCGACTTCTCAAGTGCCCAAGGCACGGACATCAAGCGATTACATTGCTGAAATTTCTGCTCGAGCATTCCGTGCATGGTTAGCAATCGATTTTGCGATAATTTTTTCTCCTTGTTCAATCTTTGACAACTTTGACTCCTTCAAGACATATACTACCAACTCCCGACTCTGACTTTAAGTGTAGCTCAATAACTATGAATTTGGACAAGGGGAAAGCCAATATTAATTTGGACCTAACAAACAATCTCTTTGACATTTCGTGACAAAATCATTTATTTCAAAATTAAAATCAACACAACCTAACACTATTAACCTAAAGACTCAATTCCCAATTTCTACTCAATAGCTTGTTATACCTGTTTCCTAAAACATATCAAATAAAACAATAGCAAGTATACACGCAAGACTAATAATTAAGCACATAACTAAGTTATATAAACAACACAAGTAAAACATGTGTAACACCAAAGCATATAATACTACGTGCATCAATATCTTAGAAACTAAACATGAAGTGTTGAGATAGATATGAGACTTGCAATACATAATATACAAAACGTTTACTATAATATCAATAAGATGAAACAACACGGTATGTTTGTCAGATCATCAATCATGAATAATATCTATGATCACCCTAAGTAAAAAAAAAAAAAAAACAATGTATCAATTTCTACCCTAACTATAAACTACTCAACTTTCCAGAAATAAATGCTTTTCTCTCTCATTTTTTGTCATGAATAACAAAGAGAAATCAAGTAATATATAATCATGAATAATATGAAGAGGAATGAGTAAAAAAAACTATGCATATGGACAAACTATGCAAAATTATGCAAAACATGTGACGGGAGAAAAATATTTCTATTTGAGAACTCTTTTCATGGATTTTTAAATATAACATCAAGTAGTGAAAGTTCAAATAACATGAACAACTTACTTGTAAAGGCTTAATCTATAAACAATGAACATTTTCCATATAACTCATTTTAAGCCTATACGAAGTAAATTATATAAGCAACTAATGCGTGAAAAGTGCTACTAATATCTTGTAAGCATAACTCAAAACCTTATATAAGCGAGAAAGGATATGCAAATAAATTACTGGTGAATTAATATGTTTCTCAAATTATGAAAGTAAAACCACTGGGACATTATATATATATATATATATATATATATATATATACACACACACACACACACACATACATATTTTTTTTTCCACATATTATGTGTACACTTTTTCGTCATTAAGCTTTCTAAATGACTCCTGTAACAAGATTTAGGCCGATGATTCTCTAGTCAAATAACTCTAGGACACCAGTTTAAAAGTACCCACCAGGCTTAATTACTCAAGTCATAAAGATTACTAAAAAAGTAAAAGATGTATCTCACTTTTTCTATTGACGTGCAATTCAAATAATTTGAACCTCGATGCCATTTCTTTATGGAAAATATATTAGAGTCTGGTAAATTAGTTAAAATTCAATCCATATTCAAGGTCACCTCACCTCACCACACAGTGACCGTTATCCTAAATCCCTTACATACGATCAAGACTCACTCATAATAGCTTAATGTGTGCAGTGCAGATGATATATGAAGAAACATATAACAAGTACTCCAAATAAGTTATAAACAAAGTGAACAGAAACTTTATTCTCTGTTTATTAATTTTACAAGTACTTGATCACAAAATAAGATATTCGATGATATTACTTAAAAGTATTATGATTTAAAAATCATTTTTCTTTTTTCCTTTTCATATTTTATAATTTTTATTTTTCATTTCAAAAGGATAATGCAAAAATAAATAAATAAATGAGATAACAGAAAAAATAGAGTTCTTGTATAAATACGTAGGAACCATGTACTTGTAGGTAGATGTACCTAAAGACCTAATCAATAAGGAACGCAAACTTCTTATTATGAAAGCAACGCGAGCAATGCCACAATTTACAATATTAATTTGACTAGATAGTTTACTATTTTTTATCCAAATCTTCTTACAAGAAGATGCAACCTTAGTCAACTATCTCATCATATTATTCAAGTGACTCACTTGATTACTCAAGAATCTAACTTGAGCAATGAGATCTTGTTTATTGTTCCTAACGAGGGATTTACGACATTTAGGTCTAATGTGACTTAAATCACTGCAATTGTGACAAGTGGGAATGAATTTATAAGCTACTCTAGTTTTCGAATTTTGAACTATGTTGCAAACATGATTTGTGTCCTAGGGCTCCTACATTCTTAGACTAGATAAAGGCAGGTTAAACTTATTTTTCGATGAGGAAGTAGTATGAGAATTTGTTTCATTGAAGCCTAATCCTCTCATATCCCAGCTAGTTTATTCAAATCTAACATGTCAAACTTCATAGGTCCACTAGGAAAAAAATTGAAGTTTGGTACTAGATTTCTCAAGATCACTCGTAAAGATCTTAAACTTAATTTCTAAGGACTGTTTCTCAACTCTCAACTCATGCAATCTTCTAGTTGACTCCTCAAGTTTGACTTCCAAGCTCTCCTTTTCTATCTCTAGTTCATGTAATTCTTAAAGGTAGAGCTATTTATCTTCTTCAACTTAAGGCTCTCTACATACAATTTGTCAATGGGTTTTTCTTTTTTTTTTATTATTATTACTTGGGCACTTGAATTTAACATGTCTAAAACCCTGGCAATCATGATGCCTCACACACCGAAACCTTTTCCAAGCATCCTTAGTATCTCTCTTTACTCTTTTATCATTCCTATTTTTACTGGAGTCACATTTAAACTTATTACGAACTCTCATATTATTCCTGGACAACTTCTTAAATTTCCTACCAAGGTAGGCAAACTCTTAATCCTTTATGATGTCACCATTAGTCTGATCACTAGTCTCTTCCTTAACAATGTTTAATGTTAAAGACTTATTTCTCTTAGACTGAGGTAGGCTAAGTTCATATGACTGGAGAGAACATACAAGTTTTTCTATCTTAATAGCATCTAGGTCTTTGCATTCCTTAATTGCTTTGATCTTAAGTCTAAATCTCTCGGGTAAGGATCTAATAACTTTCCTTACAATCTTAGCCTCTGGGATTCAATCGCCAAGGTTAAAACTATATTCACAATATCATTCAGATTGGCATAGAATTCATCAAATGATTCATCCTCTTTCATCCTAATTTATTCAAACTTGGTGGTCAACATTTGTAGCTCTGATAATAAGACGCGATGTAAGTTTAGACACAATTACACCTAGAGGTGTATAATGTGGAACTAAAATAATCAACCAATAAAAAACAAGTTACTAATTATTATTTCTAGATGATTAAGTTTAATGTCAAATTAAACTCTAATTGTAAATCATGCAATGTAGATCAAAAGAATAAAACTAAATATCACTAAATTAGGTAATGAAGGAAAACCCGTTATAGAACTCTACACATAGCTGAGCCGAAACTCAAAGCTCGGGCTCGGCTCGAGCCAAATAGGTTCGAACTTTTTTTAGCCCGAGCCGAGCAAAAGCTCAGCCAAAAAATTCCGGCTTGACCCGAGCTTTTGGCTCGAGCCTTAGCGGGCCGAACCGGCTCCTTTTTTTTTTTTAAAACAAATCTTCGAACAATGAAGAAAGGGATTGATAATTCAAAATTTGAGGTGAACCCACTATAGAGGAAGCCTTCAGTGCCCACCCCATCTCCTTCCAATGTCATATGAGTAGAAGTATGGACCAAACTAATATATCAAGTTATGTGATTTGTGCTTACCCCTTTGTTGAACTTAATTTGATGCAAAAGTTATATTGTGAGATTTTTAATGTTCTTTACTTATTTTCCTAATGGATTTTGGTCAAGAAATCTTGAAGGGAGTTCAGATCTATGCCTCCAAAAATTACCTGTTTTTCTTACAAATTTTAACTTTTGATTTACCTCGACTTGGAAACTAATAAACCTTTGTGTTTTTTGCAATAATTAGGCTTGTGATATTTGGGTTTGATGTAATAAGCTTACAGTCTACAGATAATTGTGGGGTCTATATTCTTTATGTTTCTCTACAATAATTTCAAATTAGGGTTTATGTATTATTGTTCTTGTCTAATTTTATTTGTCTAATGCACTCAATTTGGGGTTTTGATTCAGTTAAAGGAACATGAATTATGATGAAGGAGATATATTTGGTTCAACTTTGATCATGATCAGGAGATATAAAATAAGTGAGACCTCTTCGTCTTCTTCTATTATTCCAATAATATAAATAAATCTTGATATTTGCTTATAATATATATGTATCATGTATGTGTATGTGTATGTGTATGGATTAATTATTGTCCATTTATATAAGTGGACAATTAAAATGATAGATTATCAGGGCTTGCATGTAACTACTTGTATTGGCTTTTTTTTTCGTATTTTGTAAGCTCGTTAAACTATTTCATATATATATATATATTATTTTTTTTAGTTGCCTACAACGAGACAGCTGTAGCTGCAAGCTTCCTGCAAGTTAGCTGCCTATTGCAAGCAGCTAAAATTTTTTATTTTTTTTAATAATTAATGGGCTCGGCTCGTAGGGGCCGAAATGACTCGTGATACGGGTCGGCCGTCTAGCTCAAGCCGATGCTCCAAAATGGGGCTCGGCCCGAGCCTCGAGCCGACCAGCTCGGGCTTTTTCAGGGTCGAGCCCGAGCCAGATCCAGCGAACTTTTTGCCATCCTTATCTACACAGGGATCAAAATCTCTGGATAAACCTTGCCAAAACAATCCTCAGGAAGATAATTTATAGACACAACTAAACTTTAGTAGAGTCTGATCACTAACATGTAAATCATCGAAGAATCTCTTAGATTGTGCAACCTGTACTTTCCAGCAACTTTGGATGTCTTTTCCTACTGCATTGGATCACAAAGAACTAATTCCATCTGGAACTCCAGCTTTCTCTTCCCAACTTTAGAACTTTGAAAACTTATTGATGAAGGTAATGATTTTTGGTATTTGATCTTTTGGTTGTTTTGATTTTTTGGTTGAATCAAGAGACTTATGAAATGTGTTATTAATCTTCAATTATATGTTCTTTTGAATGAAATAGATTAAACACACATTTGTAATGGACCATGCTTAGATATGTGTAATAGTGAGCATTTGAGGTTGAATAGAAATCCAAAATATGTCAAGATAGCAAATAGGATTCTACCGGATGACACCACTGCTCGAGTGCTTCTCTCGTGGCTAGCGAGCAGTAGTTAACGCTCAAGCTCCCAAGGCACGGACAACGAGCGGTTATGTTGCTGAAATTTTAGCTCGAACGCTCCGTGCGCAATTAGTAAAGTGCTTTGTAGCAACTTTTTCTCCTTGTTCTGTCTTTGATAGCTTTAAGTATTAATCCTCGACTCTTTAACTTTAATTACAACTCAATAACTATGATTTTAGACACGAGAATAGCTAATAACAATTTGGACCTAACACCTCATTTTTTGTGTTATCTTGTCTCATAGCAGATTCTTTCAATTCTTCCATAGAATCCCTCCATTCATGAATCTCCATCACCACACTCATGGTTCTAGCCATGGTAATAACAACTAGTGGAAAACCATCACATCTTTTTGCGGCTTTCTTTGTAGTTTTTTCTGTCTCGGAAGAAAGCTTTATGCGATAACTGAGTTTTTCAGTAAATAATTTCCAAGCATCTTCTGTCAATAGGGGTTCAACTTCTATATTATTTTGGTAGTTCAACTTTTATATTATTTTGGCATTTCATAATATGACATGCCTTCAGTAATCGACTTGTTATGATCAACTTGAATCCATCCATTTCAGGAGAAAATCCAATCTTCTCTACTGCAATTCTGTTCCATAAATTATCGAGTATAAGTAAAAATTTCTTCTTTCTCCTAAATGCCATTGGCAATTTGGTTTCCCTATTCTTTTCTTCATCTTCATTTGAAATATCTAGATCCAAGGTTTCAGAAATGTCACTTTTGTAATTTGTGAATGCCTATGAAATGATGATCCAATACCCGTTACCTAAGAATGTGGATTCTTCAAAGAGATTGTTATGGATATACATTACCAAAGTCGTTTTCCACTATTCCATAAATACCAATACCTAAAACTTACTATATCTTAAACTAACCCAAATTTTCTGCAAATTAACTTCAAAGGCCCTTCTATCCTGTTATCACAAGTGGTTAACCCTTTGATTCATATACATCCAGTACTAGCCATTCAGTAATGTACCTTGCTCAATAAGCTTTGTCACTTCCTCGATCATTTTATCAACATATTTTCTAATTATATATGTTAGTAAAATCCACTATCATTATCTACTTTTTCCAGGCATTTAATATCTATTTTCTTTTTTCTATTATGGTAAGCCAATCTTATACTTTCTTTTTCTTTTTCTTGCTGGGTGAAGTTTTGCCTGTCTTAGCATTACAATCACGCCATCGACTATTTTTTGGCCGTACAAAGGCTTCTTAACATTACATCATCCATTTGAACTTGTTTCCTCTACGGAGCACATCATAGAAGGGCTTGCGCCCCATTTGTTGCTTTTGAAATAGAATGGCTTAGGGCGACATTCACTTAGTAAGGCTTTGCAATTCTTTAGCGTGACTTGAGGCTTCTATTTTGATGATGGCTCATTTTTTGGGATTTTCTTTGATGCACCGTTAGTTGACCATGGAACCCAAGTTGACTCGAAAGAAACATATAAGGGTGGATGAATGTTGGATATGGTCTTCTGCCTTCACACTTTTTATAAACATGTTTTCGACCTATACCTCCATTATTTTGATGATATATAGGCTAAAAATTATGTTGATTAAGCTTGTACATCGATATTTTGTAGCCGAAATACGCATCCATGAAATTTAGCAGCTTGTGCTCAGCAATGGCATCCACTATTTGTTCTATTAGCAAAAGTGGAAAGCTATCATCTGGACAAGCTTTGTTGAGTTCAGTGAAATCTACGTAAACTCTTCAATTTCCATTGTTCTTTTTAACTAAAATAGGATTGTTGATCTATATTATATATATTAATTTCCTAATGAATACATTGCTCAGGAGTTTTTCTACTTATTTAAATAAGGCCTTGTACATTTTGGATTTAATGATTGCATCATCCATTGTTTGGGTTGAATTAATGGAGTGATGTTAAGTTTATGGCAGCGATATTTGGATTGATTCCCTCCATATCTTGATGACTCTAGGCAAATAGTCCAAGTTGATTTCAAGAAGTTCATAATTGGAAGAAGTGGTTACCGTATCTTACAACCTATGGAAAGCTCCATTTGTGAGTGATCTAGTCTCCGTTGAAACATTTCCATCTCTTCAACTAGTTCAACTCCCCTTTCATAGGTTTTCATCTTAGGATCTAGTGGACTAAGCCCAGTGTCAGCCACTTGTACCATATGCAATCCAGGATGAAAGAAGCCACCCTAGCAACTAGATTGGTTAGACGATGCAAGATGTGACATCTTTCAACAATCTCTCTATTTCCTTTGACTTTGCTACTCCGTATAGGATGGAAAACTATAATGTGCAATGATATAGGGAAACAATTTCCTTCAAGTCATAAAATAAATGTACCCTCATAATGGAATCGTATGGTAACGAGGAATCTATCACCACAAACTCTGTCATGATACAAACCATCGAAAGGGACTCCCTTACTTCTATAGTTAGTGAAATCTTTCCTTTTGGTATAATTATTGTGCCATTTAGTCTGAAGAGCGGACTAGGATAACGTTGTAAGAAGTTGAGGGAGACTCCTATCCATTTGAGCTTGTTTTTATACCATATCTTAATAGTGTTTCCCATATCCACCAATGTTGACTCCGACTATAGTCCAGGTGACAACTTAGATGCTCGAATATAGATAAAGTTCGACCTTAGCTTCGTCGAAGAAAAAATGTTCATCTTCTTCCCAATTTGTACGCTTGGTAATTATTCTTATCTTGGAATGGTTGACTGAGGTTGGCTTTTTCAATATAGCCTTCCTAGCTTAGCCCACATGTCTACCTTGAATCATGCTAATCCGTCCTTTGGAAGGTCATTGAAATTGTTGCGAGATAAACCTCCGCGTTCTCCTTAACATGTAGGGTGTTCCGGCTGCTCTGACTAGTGAATACTACCTGCAAAATGAGGTTGGGGCTTTCTCCCCCGATGTATCTCTGGCGTGAAAATTAGTAGTTTGTTTAGGAAATTAGGAAGATGGTATAATTGTAATTAAGACAGTTCGGGGTTTTAGAGACTTATACCTTTCTCACCTTAGAGGTATTTATAGGTACCTGATGCAACACATTCATTCAGCAGTTAATGGTGCCACGTATCACATGTAAATCTTCCCAATTCTCTCACGTTCTGATGGGATTACCCCCACTCTTCAAGCGGTTTGTTGTACCCACGTTTGCCGTTGAGTAGTTCTCGTGTAGCTCATTGCCATTTGTATGGTTAAGTATAGAGTTGGCATCATGGTGGTAGATAACTTATGTAAACGTAGAGGGCCTCATGGTGGTAGACGGCCTCATGGGGGTCGATGCCTCATGGTGGTGGCGGCTCATGGTGGTAGACGACCTATGCGAATGTAGAGGGCCTCATGGGGGTCGAAGACCTCATGGTGGTAGGCGGCCTCATAGTGGTAGACGACGTTTGTGAATGTAGAGGGCCTCATGGGGGTCGACGACATCATGGTGGTAGGTGGCCTCATGGTTGTCGATGATCTCATAGTAGTAGAAGGCCTATGTGAACGTAGAGGGCCTCAGGTGGTAGGCAGTCTTATGCGGGTCGACGCCTCATAGTGGTGGAAGGCCTATGTAAACGTAGAGGACCTTATGGTGGTAGGCGGCCTCATGAGGGTGACGACCTATGTGAATGTAGAGGGCATCATGGTGATAGGCGGCCTCATGGGGGTCGACGGCCTCATAGTAGTATACGGCGTATGTAAACATAAAGGGCCTCATGGTGGTAGACGGCCTCATGGGAGTGACGACCTCATGGGGTAGACGGTCTATGTGAATGTAGAGGGCCTCATGGTGGTCGACGGCCTCATGATGGTAGACGGCCTGTAGGGATAGACAGGCTATCATGTGGTGCTTGACGTGTAGTACATATCAAGTAGTTCTCTCCTCATTGACCATCGTGGATAATTATTAATATCATCCTGTATAACTAGCCCCTCTATCCCTTGTTGATACTTATCGATAGGGTAGCCTCTTCACTTCCTCCGTGTTGGTTAAAGTTTTTTTTTTCATTTATTATGTATAAAACCATCATTACCTCT
>CAIGRP010091538.1:0-15078 GCA_903798385.1 Fraxinus cuspidata | reverse complement strand
TTTGGCAATTGAAAAAAATTTTAGACACGATGTTAAAAAATTTATCGATTTTATTGACAATTTTCATGCAAAACAAAGTCAAACGAATGATATTCCGTATGGTAATTTAGTTTTCATTTTTTTTTTTTTGCATTTGGAACAAATTCTGGACCCAATGGTAGGAAAAATTATCACTTTAAATGACAATTTTCATAAAAACGAAACCAAACGAACACCAAACTTTCAACATTTTCCATGAAAAATTATACGAATCAAACACAATTAATTACAATTCCCAGTAAAATAATTTCTAGGCAATTCAATTTCCTGAAATTCATTTTCTTTCCACCAATTTTCCACATTTGCAATCAAACGGACCCTTTTTTTTAATAATAAATTTTTGGAGAATGTGTGGTTTAAAAATTAGATTTTTTTTTTTTTTTGAATTTACGAGTAAAATATTTTATAATATGAATATATAATTAAAAATGAGTACTAGGGACAAACGTGGCCTAATTCGCCCAACTTGACACTACGGACTCGTTCACCAGATATTCCGACCCACCGTGCCAATACAAAGTCGAATAATATTGATTTCTACACCTAACTTCCTTTATATAAGCATTTGCCTGAACGCTATAATTTTCCTCTCTGCAATTGTCTATGAATGGGTAGTTTCAGCTTCAAATCCCTCTCCAGGAAACCCCTCTCTCTCTTCATCAATTCATCTTTTCTCTTCCTAGTCTCCTTATATGTTATTTCAAATTCTCTTAATCTTAATCAATCCAAGAATACAATTTCTGGCTTCATCCACTTGCAGTATCTCCATCAAGGTACTGAAATTAGTAATTGCAGTGGTGTTCACAAATTCACTGATTATGGATCAAAGTGCCGATTTGTGAGGTCAAATTCTGCTTGCTGGGGAAAAGGGTATGTAAATTATCTTGAAATCTTTTACTGTAACTGCGGAAAATTGCCTGTAATTGGGTATTTAGTGCTTCTTTTGTGGCTTGTTGTGTTGTTCTATGTTCTGGGAAATACAACTTCAGAATACTTTTGTCCTTCTGTGGAGAGCTTGTCTACAGTGCTCAAACTATCCCCAACAATCGCTGGAACCACGCTTCTTCCACTTGGAAATGGAGCTAATGACGTTTTTGCCAGTATAATTTCATTCACACGATCTGGCGATGGCGACGTTGGCCTCAACGGTGTATTGGGAGGGGCCATTTTTATATCATGTTTCGTCGTTGGAGTTATTAGTATATCGGTATCTTCCCGCCGGATTGTAGTCGACGAATCGAGCTTCGTCCGGGATATTCTTTTCTTCCTTTTAACACTTTGCTGTCTCATCATGATCATCATCTTCGGAAAAATTAGTTTCTGGTTTGCAATCTGCTTTCTTTCTTTGTATTTTCTGTATATTGGGATTGTGTCTGTAATGCATTTGTTTGGTAGTAAGAAAGAAAGGGTTGTTAATCCCCCAGTCTTGGAAGGAAATGGTGCAATTGGAACCCCATTACTTGGCTATGTGGACGAAGAAAGTTCAGATAAAGTAGTACAGTGCGAAATAAGGCCCTCTTCTATGTCGAAAACTCGTGATCAGAAGTGTTATTACTTGAATTTACTTCTCCATGTTTTGGAGTTGCCTCTTTACTTACCAAGAAGACTTACAATCCCAGCTGTAAGTGAAGAAAAATGGTCTAAGCCATTTGCTGTAAGTTCTGCTTTACTTTCACCAATTTTACTAGCAGCCCTTTGGAATACACAGGGAGGAAAATCTAGTTTAGCCATTTACATGACTGCAACTTTAGTTGGAATAATTCTTGGGATTTTTGTAATTGTTAGTACAAAAAATTCCAGCCCACCAAGAAAATGCCTATTGCTATGGCTTGCAGGAGGGTTCCTAATGAGCATAGCTTGGACATATATAACTGCAGAAGAATTGGTTTCTTTACTGGTTGCATTCGGCAATATTCTTGGAATTAGCCCTTCAATTTTAGGGCTCACTGTACTAGCGTGGGGTAATTCAGTAGGGGACCTGATATCCAACTTGACTATGGCACAGAAAGGTGGTCCAGATGGGGCACAGATTGCAGTATCCGGATGCTACGCGGGTCCACTTTTCAATACATTGGTGGGTTTGGGATTGTCGCTATTACTTGCTTCATGGTCAGAATATCCATCTAGTTACGTGATTCCAAAGGATTCTGATTTGTATGAAACCATAGGGTTCTTGATTGGAGGATTATTATGGGCTCTTGTGATTTTGCCAAACAGGAACATGCAGCTGGATAAATCTTTAGGTATTGGCCTCTTGGCCATATACTCGTGCTTTCTATTCACGAGGCTTGTAAAAGATTTAGGATTGCTCAAAATTAGAGGCACTTTTACTCGAAACCTTGAAGAGATGGCCACTTTTACTAAATTGTAGCCATTCTTCTTAGTTTTGTATTAAGTGACTTGGAACTGTAACTATGTTTGTAAATTAGACAATATTACGTGATAAGAGTTAAGACTTCCTAAACGAACGAAATATCATGTAAAGTCTGCAATATTATTAAGCTTACAAATTGCATGATTGACTATCGATACACCAAAGTTCCGATAAACAGTTGACGAAAGAGAGAATCATTTCTATTTTTTACATTATTTTTTCTAAAAAGTATGTCATTTAGGATTCAATGTGTTTCTATTGCCTTTCAATAAAAACTAATCATAATAGATAAAAGCGTCGAAAGTTTGGTACAAACAAAAGGATAAGAAATCGCAATTTGTTCATTTCGACGTTGGCCTTAAATGATTGAACAACTTTCAGTTCATACATTGGAAGTGGATGGACTACGGTTTGACAAAAGAAACTCATGTTTTACATGATAACTCATAGTGAGTTTTCGCTATCGAAGAGACCGAGGTTGTATAATATATGACAATTTGTGATTATAGAGCATGGATTGAGCCAATAATATCACATTGCGTCCAACTTTTTCAATGTAAAGTGGTCCACCAAGACAACATTTACTAGTTATTCTCATGCCCAGTTGTAGTTAAAAGACAAGAAGATTAAAGATATAACTTGAAATTGAATCTATTGCTCTCCGAATTAATTTAATTTAAAGATTTATTGGGTCGAAGTATAAAAAGTTGCAATGCATTGTTTAAAAATAAATAAATAAATATGTTGAACTAAACTTAGTTATATAAGAATTAATTTTATAACATTTTTCTTCATCACGCTGTTATTTCTGACATTTCATTGATCAGAAAATCTTGTCTTTAATCATGATTTTCGTCTAAAAACATTGTTAACATGACTTAAAATGATGGTCAAATATTTAATCGGGTTTTTGCATTATAATTTGTTTTGCTTATTTAAAAACACGATGGACAAATGAGTTTTTACTCTATCTTAAAGAAAATTATAACCATAATCAGGAACAATTTATGTTTAACTTAAGAATAATAATGCTAATCCAACACATGTTCGATAATTGACTGAGACTACTTGCCATTTCATTCATCAAACTACATATTATGTACAACATCCAATTTGAAATTCCTTTCGCCCCTTCCGAATTTCTATGTTTTCAAATTCGAAGTTCAAAAACAATATTAAATCAACAATTTTAATCTGGTATGTTCACACCATATATTCGACATCTTTGTACCAAAAATTCAACATTGCAAGATAACATAAACATTCAAAATTACCAATCAAGTGACAAGAAGAAATATAATAAAAACTCAACATCTACATCTACTCCTCCACATTTAGTGATTAAATAATGCTCAATATTTGTCCAACAACTAATTAACAAATAGTTCACAAAAAAATTATATACATGACTTCGATGTAAGAAAACATTACACAAATGTAAATAGACAATTCCCTTTTTATTTATTATTATTATTTTTTTTGTCTGACTGATCAACGTTTAGGCTTGTTTGGAGATGAAGCTTTCATCTTGCATGGGCTCGTTGGTCGAAGTAGGAGCTCTCGCCTCAAGTTAAACTTGACAAATTCTGTTGTCTAGACGCAAATGAGGAGTCATCTTGACACCTTACGTTACCCATTTTTATTAAGACTCTGAGCGTCACGTAAAATGAGTAATTTAAATTCTTATGTATTTTATATTTATTTCATTTTTACTTTATAATTCTTATTTGGTGGAGATTAAAATTAGATTTATAGTAAATTTTGATAAAAAATAATTATGAAATGTGTGGTTGAAAAGTTGTTAGCCTCACAAAATATGTGATTAAAATTAATTCGTGACTTTAAATTTTAATCCTTGTGAACAATGATGGATTGTTGTAGTTTATTATTGGATTGTTGTCACATTAATAATAATTATCTTGTAGTGATGTCACATAAATAATAACCCTCTTTAATTATTTCGTCTAAAAGAGCAAATCACATTCATTTCCTTAAAGTTTATTCAATCTCGATTAAACACGATTCTAAAAAGCAGTCATAAATAGGAGGAAGATAATCTTTAGGGCTCGAATGAGACGGAAAAATGGCGACAGGTGCACGACCGACTTGCACATTTCATCATTCGACCCTTCGCATTAATGTAAAAGCCTAGTTCCGTCTTCGCTTTTGTTTCGTTATGCTTAGAAGCTCAAACACGTGCAAAGATATGAATTCGTATCGTTGTCATGAAAATTTTGGGGGGCAGTCTTTAATTGACTTAGTCAATAATGTCACGATAGGCAGTATCTCTATTATTGGAAATATTTTGTAGCCGCCTAGTGTAGGAAAATATGTGCTGGTGTATTTTTATTCATCCAGCTGTACCTAATCTTTGAAAATGGAATAGAATGATTTTTGTTCACTTATATTCCAGAATTTACCCACTTTTCTAGCTTTATTCACATATTTACGATGAAAATTAAAATCAATGTTTTAGAAAATTTTGATAAAAATTAACGAAATGTGTAGTTAAAAAATTATGGATCTATTAAAAATATGATTAACATTAATTATCGATTTGAATTAAATTAAAATCTAAATTTTAATCTCCACCAAACAATGGCACAATAAGGTAGACGGAAGAACGAATTGAGTTTTGAATGGATAGAAGTTAAATTAATAAATAATATATGCAAAAATAAAATTAATTATTTATACGCATATATTGAAAAGGAATTGAAATTAATAAGAAGACCCAAAAAAATCTGGCTATGTAGTCGTCAGGTATGCCTAATTCAGTTTGCAAGGAAATTGAATTGACAGACATATTTGCCGTTTGATTTTCACAATTATTTTCCTTCAATATTAATAGATCCGGACACTTTTTTGATGGTCATTATTTGGTCAAAATAATATTTTAAATAATGATTTTTAAAATAATACGTAGTTAAAAAGTAAGAAAATTTTTTACGTACAAAATATTTTATTGTACGAAGTTAATAATTAGTATGTGGAAAAATAAAGAATTTTCAATTATTGGTTATGAAACACGGGCTAAATTTTAAATCATTTTCATATCTCAAATTAGTCAACTAATTTATTCAATAAGTTAAAATAATTAAGATTTATTGATATAATGTTTTAAAGAATAAGTTCCACTAATATTGGGTTTATTGTGCTTTATTTGGCCATCATTTTCAAAAACATTATTATTTTTTCAAATTCATTTCAACCACAATTTCATGGGGTCCACAACTTTTTAATCACATATTTTATCAATTAATAATAATATTTATAAAAATCTGATTTTTAACCAAATCAAATGGTGACTGTGTCTATTTCATTAAAATTTTGTGATGATATATTAAAATTCGTAAACTTGAAAGGAAAATATAAATAATGATGTAATAGTAATATTATACAATCACCTTCGTATTAAGGTGTTTGTATAGTAATTTAGTCCTCAAATTGTTTGAGAAGTAAATTAGTCCAAAATCTTAAAAAGGGAGCAAGTTACTTATTACTCTTTCGCCGTAAAATAAAAAAAAGTGTATGATTCTCCATTATATTGTCACTTGGCCCTCATGAAAGTATGCATCATTATACATTTATTTGTCAACATTTCGAGTTGAAAAATAAAAACCTAGCTTCATAAATTACATACATAAAATTACGAGACCTTTCAATGAAAATTTGAACGATTTATATTATTGAAGGGATTATACAACTAAAAAAAATGATGAGCAGTTTATAAATTAATTAATTAATATCAACTCATTACTCGGAAAATAGATTGATGAGACCGTTTAATAGAAAAAGGTACATACATGCAGGGGCGGATCCAGGATCGGATTTCAGACCGGACTACTACATAAAAAAAATAAAATTACACAAGAATTTTTTTTTTTTTACAAAATTTATTTTTTCTACTAAAAAAAATGGGCTGTAGCCCGGCCCAGCCCCCCCTAAATCCGCCCCTGCATACATGTATAATGTAGATACTCAATACTTGCACATTACAAATGTATACGCCCGTTGGGCATTAACTTATATGTATTTAACCCTGTTTAGTGAGAATTAAAATCAAATTATTAGTACATTTTAATAAAAAAATTAAGAAAATGTGTGGTTGAAAAGTTCAGAATCTCATGAAATATGTTATTAAAATTAGTTTTTTATTTTAACTTGTATTAAATTTAGATTTTAATATTTATTTAGAGGGTGTTTGATGGAGATTAAAATTATATTTTTAGTAAATTTTGATTGAAGTTTTTGAGATGTGTGGTTGAAAAGTTGTGGGACCCATAAAAGATGTGGTTAATATTGATTGTTTAACTTTGATATGGATTAAAATCAGATTTTAATTCGGATCAGCTGATTTTAATACGGATCAAATAGGGGCTCAACGTTGATGATATATGCTTCCTTGCATGATTTGACAGGCAAATACATTTGGTTCCTACCATCCCACACGCTACGGGCAGCACACATCTTGTGCCTTCCAAGAGCACAGCCATGTTACACATCATACAAATTACCCAAAGATTGTAACATAAATCCAAGATTGTACACATTAACACTCCCTTTGAACATCCAATTCACACACCAAACTCTTCCCTTTCTCCTCCCCCTATTACCAACCTTACGTCTCTTTCTCTCTCTAAACCCTCACGAGAGTTACGTGCACTCATCGCTACTATAAACGCATTTCTTAACACCCTTTTTTCTTGTTAACAGAATTTTTTTCTTAGCTTTTCTTCTGCATGGATGGATCACAAGGTAATGGTACATCTGGGAATCGTCGCAAGGGCTTGGGAAAGCGCGCGGCAGGGCAAGCCGGGACCGGTGCAGGGTCGCAGCCACTAAATGCACCTTGTGGTGCATGCAAATTCTTGAGGAGGAAGTGTATTAGTGGATGCGTATTTGCTCCTCATTTTGGCTCGGATCAAGGCGCTGCTCGGTTTGCAGCGGTTCATAAGGTGTTCGGGGCGAGCAATGTGTCGAAGCTCTTGTTGCACATTCCGGCTAACCGGCGACATGATGCAGTCGTCACAATATCTTATGAGGCTCAGGCAAGACTCTCGGATCCGGTTTATGGTTGTGTGTCAACAATTATTGCCTTGCAGCAGCAGGTTTGTGCCAAAAAATGACCTTTCCTATCACCCTTGTTATATCAAAAGAAAAAGTTAAAATGTCCCGTCCATTACGACTTTCCATACACGTCCTAAATGTTTTAGCATAAATTATCACCAGACATGTTCGCTTGTCGAATAGACTCAACGACCCGAAAAATAAATAAATAAATCTCACGCGTTTACCTTCTTTAATTTTGTCTAATTCTAACTCGAGCATGGGAAACGTAACACTAGAGTTAATATGGAAAATTTATTTCCATATTTTGGAAATTAGTCAGCTAAAGTGGTCTGGTAGCGAGCTAAGTTTACCAACTTTTGCTCAGTAGATAAAATCATGATTTAGAATCTTCATTATCCTAATAGTAGAAATATTATAAACTTTCTGAAAAGTGCACATAATATTGCTAATGTGAAATTCGTTGATTAAGTAATGTCCTTGAAATATTAATTTTTATGAAAAAGTGATATTACTTCAAAAAGAAACACAATTTTTAACAATCAATAATCATCGATAAAGAGATTATTCACACTGGACTTATAATTTATAACCACCAAAGCGTTACGTCTTTACTTTTTTCAGAAAATAGCATTTTGGTGCTGCATTTCTTGTCTCTTTTTTGTGGAGCACAGATAATTGCCAAAGAAGAGATGACTTGCTAATAAAATATATTCAGGTGGCATCTCTTCAAGAGGAGCTTTCAGCGGTGCAAACTCAGCTGATAAACAGTAGATATGCAATGGTAAATGCCCTTCAGAATTCACCATCACAACCACAGCAGCAGCAGCAGCAACATTTTGCAGTGATACAGCCAACCTATTCAAACACTTCTTCAGCTTCAAACAATAATCTTATTAAAATCAACAATTTTAGCAGCCTTACTAACTTCGAACAAACTGCTGCTCCCTCCAACAGTTTCGAGCCTATTCCACAAATATTCCCGTCTGGACAAGATGACGAGGAGGAAGAGGAAGAAGAAGAAGATCAGAGTCGCGATCCGATAGTATTCACTAATCAGATTTTTCACTGAGAGATGTATAATTTTTTTTCGAATTAATAATATTTGTATGGTTCCATTGTGATTAAATGTTAAGAATTTGGGTTTCATCTTAAAATGTCAGCCTTATTAAGAGGAGCAACTCAATCATTTATAAGTTGGTTTATATTTATATCTTTATTAAATGTGGGATTTTATCCCTTAACGTTTTCCCGCAAGATGGTGGCTCGTTTGAGCAGACCAATCTTGAAATTCGTATGCTTACTTTTGGAGTCTTAATCGGATAGAATTGCTTGTTAGAGTTTAAAGAGTTCTGATACCATGTTAAAAATTGAGGTTCCATCTTAAAAGGTCAACCTTATTAAGAGGAGTAACTCAATTTTTTAAGTTCGTTTATGTTTACATCTTTATTCGACGTAAGATTTTATCCCTTAACATTAAAGAATATAATTATCTAAATCCCAGTGTGTGTGATTTGTCAAGAAGTCAAAACTCCCATATGGTGCATGGACGTTTAAGTATTTTGGGACAAGAATTTGAGAACTCAACAAGGGCAGATGTTGGAGATTCCATTGGAATTGGATATTAGTGAATGAAAAAAAAAAAGTTCAAATTTTATTGCTAATGTGGTTGAGTCACGCTGCCTCAGTATACTGTATACTAGTCAAATAGGTTTATTGCTTCTGTTAAATTACTTTCAGCTCAATACAGACAAATGCTGACATAGTCACATAGAGACTTNGTTGGAGATTCCATTGGAATTGGATATTAGTGAATGAAAAAAAAAAAGTTCAAATTTTATTGCTAATGTGGTTGAGTCACGCTGCCTCAGTATACTGTATACTAGTCAAATAGGTTTATTGCTTCTGTTAAATTACTTTCAGCTCAATACAGACAAATGCTGACATAGTCACATAGAGACTTTTATGTATTGATTCAGACAGAGGTAGTCCATGTGGCACTTGGCCATTTGACAAGAGAAACATAAGAGAGAGAATTAGAATAAAACAAATTACAAAAAGTGATGTTTATACACACACTGCTACATGTAACATACTATTCTCTAACATCATGCCCCTGTTTGGCAACTATTATTTAAAAAAAAAAAAAATCTACTTACTTATTTTCAATCACACATTCACACAATAAAATATTTTGTAAGTAAATCCAATTTTTTTTTTCTTTTTTAACCATATTTTCCTGATAATCACTATTCAAAACTCTATTTTGTTTAAATAATAATTGTCAATCAATCGCTATATCACCACCGGATTTACCCTCGATGTAGTTGAATTGTGGCAAAGAGAGGTTTTGGCGATACAACCTGCTACTTGACCACATGATGGAATATGTCGAACTTCAAGTTATGTTTTGGACGGATAAAAATGGATATCAATCTCAGTATGCTTTGATTGAGCGTGATAGACAGGATTAGATGCCTATGAGCTGGCACTTGAGTCATTACATCACTAGATGGGACAAAATGGTAGTTGGAAATGCAATTCTTTTAGAAGAGATTCAAGCCTGGTATGGTCTGAACTAACTCGAGCAAGGGTTCTATATTCTGATTTTGTGCATTACCTAGCCACAACAGTTTGCCATTTAGATTGCCACGAGACAAAGGAAGCGCCAAAATGGACACAATATCCACCAACCGAACGTCTATCATCAGGGCATGATGTCCAATTAGAGATGTAATCCCCAATATCTAAGGACTTTTTTGACAGTATTCCAGTGTTATCGGTAGGCGATTGCAAGAATTGACTTAATTTTGTTCAAGGAGAGAAATTTTTGTTCTTGTAAAAATCAGGTACTGAAGTGCACCCATTATGCTTCAAATTTGTCGGATTTTACATGGCTTCTCCATCATTAACTGAGAAAATTTTACTTGTAACAATGGGAGTTGAGCAGGACTCCTCCTTCAAGAGTGCACTTGTACCCTTTTGAATCAAGAATATTCAGGAAAATAAGATTTCTCTTCAAATTTGGAACGTGTTTCACTGCATCAAAGTATATTATTTCCAATTACCACAACATATTTTGAAACTGCTTCATATGTTAAAAATAAATCTCGATTGTGACACATATAAAAAGTGCAAGCTATATCAAGAATTCAATCCTCATCATATTTGAAGTCGTAGTAAAAAATAAGTAAAAGTTCTCCATCACTGTGGCAATTTTTTGCAATTCTAATTTTTCCTAAAGTTTCTGATTGCTAATTTGCAGCCAATTTTTATTCTGCAACTTATAATAATCATTTATCAAATATCTCTTCTTCTTATAATAATTACAAAATTTAAAGTTAGACCTTAATTTGCCCATTGCACAACCACCATTAAAAACAAGGTCATCTCCATGAACCTCAATGCAACAAGATGTTTCATCTTCTCCTTTGAATATAGAGCATCATAAAAAATTTCAATAGCAAAAGTATCATGACTATATAATATTCTATGCAAAAAAATCAAACTCAAATCCTCTTCATCATATTTAACCTCCAAGGTTCCAAGGTTTCTTAGTCAACAACGTTTTTGTTAAATACAGCTAGACTACTATGAGACTACTATGAATGTTAGTGTGAATCTCACAAGCTTACGGGATCGATGACACGTAATACGTGATGAGTTGAGTATCGTCTCACGAGAATTAAATACTAATCCAAGTGTATTAGTTTTTTTTATCAAATTCGAATTATTTGACACAAAAGAGATTGTTGTTATTCTAAATTATTCTACGATGTGAAACCATTGGTTATAAACTTATATGGAATGAGTGTATTGAGTTTTAGAATCCGCCTATTAATATCTATTTTCTATCCATTTTCAATTCTCAACAATGTAGTTTAGTATTATTCATGACAATTGATAATATTATTGTATTTTACTTTTTTTTTCACGATAAGTTAATTATATTCTAAGCATGACCAGATTATATTCTTAATCCAAAATCATATGTAAAGTAATACATTCAATCATATGATTATCAATAAGATTACGTACATGATACATCTTACATCCAATTCCTAACATCTATTGCTCGCGTGTTAATCATGCAATGTTTTAAACCTATTGAGAGCCTCTCACCATTACAACAAACATTTAATTATCTAAATGGTACGCAAACATTTAAATAATGCAACGAATCATGCATAATTAATTAAGAAACAGAGAATTACTAAACTACTTATCTTTGTA
Source organism: Fraxinus cuspidata (assembly GCA_903798385.1). Classification (NCBI taxonomy): domain Eukaryota; kingdom Viridiplantae; phylum Streptophyta; class Magnoliopsida; order Lamiales; family Oleaceae; genus Fraxinus; species Fraxinus cuspidata. Next base: position 3,362 of record CAIGRP010091538.1, on the reverse strand, counting down.
ATAAAAGGTTCATCTTCATCCAATACAAATAAGAATTTAGCCTAGCATGATTTCTATTATATTACAAGAAGAATAATGAAAAATTATCACCCAAAGTAAATATGGAGACAAGAAGTATGTGGAAGTAATTTCTTGTTCTTGATCTTCAACCCTGAGTCTTTATTCTTGAAGATTTTGATATAATTCGCCTTCAGTTCTTGCTAGGTTTGCTCTTATGTCTCAAAAGATGATAAATTGGCCTCTTGTTTTTCAATAATATTATGATATAGATGTGTATTAAGAGGCTAAAAAGAGACTCCTAATGTTTTAGCTATTTAGGCCTCGTTTGTCTCCCATTATTCCAAAACATTGTTTGCTACAGTAAAATTCTTTACCACACATTTACTCAATAAGATATTCTACATACAAACCAATAAAGTTACTTTAAATTTCAACCACATATTCTCCAAAAAATATTATTCATTACTCCATTTCTTCTACAATAATTGGGAGACAAACACACTTAATTTGGGTTCCGAATTCTTGTATTTAAAGGTGATGAAATTAGGTAAACACATTTAATTTGGGTTCCGAAAGAGTTTGACTGAAATAAAGAAAGTTGTTGTCTACCACAATTTGAACCATGCCTACGCATGGTATAATCCTTTGCTCATGCATGGAAGATAGAATTGTGCCTCAGGTTGTCAAAAATAAAAAAATACCTTGCGTACGCAAGGATTTTATACCATGCGATTGCATGGCAGATGAAATTTCAGATGGTTTTTTATTTTATTTTTTTACTCCCCAAACTTGAAAATCATTATTTTTCGTTGATTTTCGTTTATTTCTTCAAATTTCATTTCAATTCATTGAATTTTACCTAACAAACAATAAATACACAAGATTAAACTATAATTCATCAAAAGTATTCCCAAATATTCATATTTAACAGCTTACATGTGAACTTTTCCATTCTTTAAAGGTGATCTCTGGCATCAAAGATTGGAAAGAAAATGAGAAGTTGGAGTTTTGATGTGTAAGAGATGGAAAAGGCTTGTTTGGAATGTCGGAAAATTCAAGTAATAAAAATGGAAAAGCAATGTCAAAATTAGATTTAAGAAAAACACTTCTTAGTAATTCTCTTTTGTCCTTGACAACATTTTTGGAACTTCAAATATACGAAACTTTACTATAAATGCCGTTCATCTTTTGAAAGAGATTTTTTGGAGATTTGGAGAGGCTAAAAAAAGTGGGGAAAGTACAAGTGCCAAAATAAGAGTAAACTTAGCGCCTATTTGAGCTCTATTTTTTTGCTAATAATGTATTTTGGACTAGTAGATTTATGGAGAATGTATGCTAAAAAAATAAGGAAAAAATTTAAATCTGAGTGTAATATTATTTTATTGAAAAATGTGTGATTTGAAAAAAAAAAGAGAGAGAAAAATATATTTAAAAAAAAATGAGAATCAAACAAGGGTTTAGAAGAAAAATTGGAAAAAAAATACTGAGGAGGAAGGAACTAGAGCAAGATTTCACTTCGGAAATTCAACTAAGGGATGGATTCCAAGTGTTATCTTTGTTTTTATTTTTAATTTCCTCAAGTTTGAAAAGTATCTCTTTATCTCCTATATTTCTTGTCAATTTTATAATAAGAGCTAAACTTATAAATGTTGGAATCAATGATGTAGATTAACCTTGACCTAATTAATTTTAATGTTTACTTTTTAAATTTGTATTACTCATTTTCATATTGTGCTTGTTATGTAGTAATACCTTTCACTTGCTTCATCACCAAATGTATACTTTGTGAAGTATTTAATCTCCAAAAGGTTATTAGATAGTTTAGACTCGATAGCAAGCACCCCTGGTTCTCCAAAAGGTGATTCTTTGAGTTATTCTTACGAAAATTAATGCGACCAATTTATATTATAATCAAATAGAGGTATAATAAATTAATACACTCAATTTGGGCTAGTCTGACTCTCTCGAGAGATAATCAGCTACATTTGAAGAATCGAGTCTATCATTAGAAAGTGGGTAGAACATTAAATTGCTTTTTGCGAAATTAATTGGGCGACATTTGGACGAAATCATGATTTCCAACACATTTTCAAATAGTTTTTCAAAAACTCTCTTTTTCTTGTTTTCATTTTTCTAATTGCCTTTCATTTAAGTAGTTGACTAAAATATCAAACTAGTTTGTGTGTGCCGTCGGACAATTTAACCTAACTAGAGTTAAATTACTTAAGTACAAGTAGATCAATCCTCATGGGTTTGAAACACCTTATCAGTTTATTACTTGTTCATGGCCTATACACAGACGATATTGCATCGTTTATACATACAAGATTTTGACGTCGTTGTCAGAGATTGATCTTTTTTGTTTTAAGTTGTTTATTCTATTTTAATTAAGTTGTCTTTAGTTTTCATTTTTATGTTTTTATTTTAAAAAATGGCAATATATTATTTGCTTCCCGGCATTGATGAGTATGACTTTCCCATCGAATTATTTTTAACCCATCAGTTATTAACGAAGATGACTTACCCTGAGAGAATTATGAAACCAGCGGTCGCACAAACTTACAATTCGAGTTGGGAAAATCACTCGAACTTTTCTTGGAACAACTACCAAGATTTGAGAGCCACTTCTACTTAACTTCTAACAAAAATAACCACAACAAGAGGAAGACTTCCCTTGAAAATGTCTTTGCTCAATTCACCAACAAGACCGATACAATGTTCCAAAATCAATCGGCTTCCATCAATAATGTCGAGACAAAACTGAGTCAATTAACTTGATCGATGTTGGATGAACCAATCGATGGAATTTGTGCAACCATTGCAATAGGGAGTGAGGCAAAATTGTCCGAAAGTAAGAAAAAGCAACAAGTCATCCAACCCAAGAGATCACCGACTAAAGAAGAACAATATGTTGGGAAGGAGTTAATCTTCATGGACCAAAATGAAAAAGTGACATTCAATGATGTTGGAAGTATCAAGCAATCCTATTACTCAAATGATTGTTGTAAAATTGATTTTGTGATTAAAGTCGATGAGAAAGTTAAAATCTTCATAGTCGAGTTTGAACCGGGTGGTACAACTTAAAAATGTCAAATATCAAAACCATCTCTCTAAAAAAGTAAACTCGAATCAAGGTAAAATTAGGATCAATTCTCTAAAAATTTTTAACATTCTTCGATTGAATGACACTTCTGACCAAAGTAATGTCGCAAATTCCATCTTTCCTTGTTCTACAAACAAGTTGGCTCCCCGACACATAAAACCCCTTGAAAAATGGGCAAAATTTAGCCAAAATTCGGAAGAAAACTTGATTGTTGGCTTTAAATAGTCATTCTATTTCTTAGTCAACAAATATAGCCCAT
>CAIGRP010091519.1:0-14397 GCA_903798385.1 Fraxinus cuspidata | reverse complement strand
AGCCAGGGTGGAGAGCTTATGGATAGGCCTGGGCTATTAACCCTATGGTAACTCCCGCTTGCAACAAAGCCAATTCCACCTTGCGGGGAATCGAACTCTGCACACTACCGCGCTGAGCCCTAACCGCCCTCCCCTTTGCCACTGTGAGATTTGCCCTGAGGGCTAATCTCTGTTGTCATTCATATGTAACATTGAGTATTATGAAGAATTAAAATTTAAATACAATCTGGTTACATGTTCCTTTTTCATTTAATTTAGCAGAAGAATGTGTATCAGTACCAAGATAAGGAATCCAGAAACAAACAATCAACCAATATTTTGTATTTGAAAGCAACATAATGAATTACCAAAGTTCCTTTAAGATCGTCTAGAGCAGCCTCGAGACGCTTACGGCAGTCAGGAATTGCAATTATTTGCCCTTGTAAAAACAGGATGGCAATAATTGTATATTGTTAGTTTTTGTTTCTAAAATAATTTGTTTAGCTTTAAAAATCACCGTTTTAAATATTTATTGATTCAAATTATTACTCATAATATATACTTTTATTTTTAGATTTTACTAATTTATTTTGTATTGTATCTCAAATGGGAAGTCCTTTTTTACATATAAGCAGTATGGGGTTCAATTACTCTCACATCCACTTCTACGTCTAATTTTTTGACACAATAAATAATAATTAAATAATTATATATTGTTAATTTTTGTTTCTAAAATAATTTCTTTAAAAAGATTTGTTGACTCAAATTATTATTTATAATATATACTTTTATTGTTAGATTTTATCAATTTATTTTGTAAAATTTAAATTTGAACAATCTAAGTACTGATCTTTATTTTTTTACGAGTTCGAAAAATACTTTTCTTTTTTGGGTAAAAATAGCTTTAAAAATCACCGTTTTAAATATTTATTGACTCAAATTATTACTTCATAATATATATTTTTATTGTTAGGTCTTTTTGTTGTTGTTGTAAAGCTCTTTATTCTTTTAAGAGTTCGAAAAATACTTTTCTTTTAGGGGTAAAAAATGGTTCTAAAATTCACCGTTTAAAAATCTCTGTCTTCATCATTTAATCAACACTTTACATATAAACTTATCTTATTTCGTTTAAGTTTATAAAAATTTGAAACTTGATCATACGTATGTAATTCAAAAAAAGTATTTTTATTTCTTATTATTTTGATTTGTATTGAATTATATTTTCATATTTTCATATGTATATGATTTTTACATTTTGGTACATTTATATATTGATTGGAGGTTCTTTTAATATAAATTAATCAAATAATAGTAAATAATATCGCTATATTGGGTAGTCGTTTGATAAATGCTCGACGCTCCGTCCTAGCTCACTCGAGTAGCTGGATCCGTCCTACCGATACTGCTACACTATCCAAGGGGTATTGGAGCGTGATGATTTTTTTTCAATGTTTTATTGCCATGTGGACATACTAATTGTTGGGAATGATAAAAAGAGACCAAATAACTTCATTAACAAGTTAATGATAAGATTCAGAATCCATGCTGCATGAATCAAATGGTACTAGAGCGTGATGATTTTGTTCCACTGTTTAATTAACCACGCTGATGCACTAAATTTATTGACAATGACAAAAGAGATGATATGACTTCATTTACATGTTATCGATCAGACTCAGATTCGATGTTGTGTGAATGAAAAGGTAATAGAATAGAGCAAGATGATTTTGTTTTAATGTTTGATTGCCCAGTAGATATACTAAATTTGTTGACAATGACAAAATGAGACGAAATAATCTCATTAACAGATTATTGATAAAATTCGGATTCAATGCCGCACGAATCAAATGATGCTAAATCGTGATGATTTTGTTCCATTGATACTAAAGAGTGGTGATTTTTTCCAATGTTTAATTGCCACATATATAACACGTCATAATATTACTGAAAATAATAAAAGAGACGAAATAAATTCATTAATACGTTGTTGATAAGATTCAAAGTTCCATTAATCTTACTAGTGTTGATTTTGTTCCAATGTTTGTTTTCTACTTAGATAACAAATGCTATAGTACTACTAAATTTGTTAAAATTGACAAAAGAGATGAAATAACTTCATTAATTAGTTATCGATATGATTCAATGCTGCACAATTCCAATGGTAAAAGTGGTGATGATTTTGTTCTAATATTTGATCGCCACTTGGATATACTAAATTTGATTACGAGGACAAAAGGATATGAAGCAACTCCAAAAATAGGTTACCGATAAAATTCAAATTTGATGGTGCACGAATCCGACAGTAATAGGACATGATTTCCAATGTTTGATTGTCATATGTATATGCTAAATTTGTTGACAATGACAAGAAGAAAAGAAATAACTTCATTACCATGTAACCGATAAGATTTGGTCTGCATGAATCAAACCGTACTAAAGCGTGATGATTTTGTTCATATGTTTGATTTCGTTGTGCATAACATGTGCCATGGTATCACTAAACTCGTTGTCAACGACAAAAGAAGACTAGATAACTTTATTAATAGGTCACCGATGAGATTTGATGCTGCATGACTAACAGTACCAAAATGTGATTATTTTGTTCCAATGTTTAATTGTCGCATAGATAACAAGAGCCATATTATTACAAAATTTGTTGGCAATGACAAAAAGAGATTATATAACTACATTAACACGTAATTGATAAGATCAAGTGATGCACGAATTCAAATGTACTCGAGCGTGAAGGTTTTGTTCCCATGTTTGATTGTCACGTGAATATATTAGATTTGTTGACAATAATAAAATGAGTTGACATAACTTCGTCATTGAGTTACTAACTAGATTCGGATTCGATGCTACATGAATCCAAGGGTACGGTACTGAAGCGTGATGATTTTGTTCAAATGCTTGATTACCACATGGATATACTTATAATTTGATGACTATGACAAAATGAGATCAAACAACTTCATTAACAAGTTGTCGGTAAGATTTGAGATGAAATAACTTCATTAAGAAGTTGTTCCAATTTTTTTAATGCCACGACCCACGAGCATTACACGTGCCATAATACAATAACATCAGTATGGAGTAACTATATTGTTTCTACGAAATTTTTTCGTTCACCAAAATTTTTATTTAGGGTCCGTTTAATTCACAGTATAATAGAATGAGAATGAAAAATAGAGCCGTTATTGGGTCTCACACAAGAGATAGAAATTTAAAATTGATGATTTGATGTGATGGATAACGGTCATATTTTTCATTTTTATGGATTAGAAATTAACAAACGGAGCCTAAACACAACTTATCAACAAAAATAAGATTTCAAGAAAAATTACATTTTACCGAGAATTGTAGAAAGTCTAATCAACTGCAAATTTGAGATTAAATTTTTCGAAATGAAATTATATGATATCCTTATGAATTAGAAGCATATAATTATTTTTTTTAGTGTTAATGACTTTTCTACTTCATCTTCTTCATTTTTTCCCCAAAATACTTGATCAATACCTATATGATAATAAAAGCAAATGAATCCATTAGGACCTATCATTAATATAGCTTCTCATGGAGCTATTTGTTCTTCTCTTTGAAAAAATTGCTTCATTTTTCATCGAGGGTGTAATTGATAATTTGATATCAAATTTGGTCATTTTTGCAAAAGTTATCAAAATTAGACACTTTTCAATTGACAAGCATGAAATTGGCCATTTTTGTAAATTCCCCTATATTATTTTATAATTTTATATGATTGGTATGTATTATTTTAATTATTAAATGAATTTTAGATTGATTAAAAATTAAAAATAATATTACAATAAAAAAACATTTTTTTACGTCTAGGCTCACGAGGTTTGGCTTCCATGTCTCGTTAAAACACTATTTAAAAGTGTGAGTAATGTATTTTTTCCAAATTAATAGATTAGCTCTCGAACAACCCTTTTATGTCAAAAGCCTACCCAACTACCCTTTTCAATCTATAGTTCTATTCATGTGGTGGGTAACTACTTTAACAGCCTCAAGAAAACCCCAAGATATTTTCTTGAATACTTTCGTATCACCACCACTCTTCCCATGGCTAGTCTAAGCTTCAACACCACAAGAATCAAAACCCCATTAACAAATTCACTTCCCAAACCAAAAAAATCCAACTTAATAAAAAATTCCCATTTTCCCGCACGTTTTGTAGTCTCTGAAAGCTCAGTTTCTTCATCCCCGGTGGAAGCTGAACCAAATGAAACTGTTTNTTAACAAATTCACTTCCCAAACCAAAAAAATCCAACTTAATAAAAAATTCCCATTTTCCCGCACGTTTTGTAGTCTCTGAAAGCTCAGTTTCTTCATCCCCGGTCGAAGCTGAACCAAATGAAACTGTTTTTGATGTAGAAGATGATGACCCAACTGCAGAATTGAGCTATCTTGATCCAGAAACTGATCTTCAGAGTATCACTGAGTGGGAAGTGGAATTTTTATATAGGCCAATTCCTGATATCAGAGGGAAAAAGATATGGGAGCTTGTAGTTTGTGATGATTCGCTTTCGCTTCAGTATACCAAGAATTTACCTAACAATGTCATCAATGGTGTCACTTTAAGGATGCTATAGTTTCCATTTGTGATGAACTGGATGTACCTTTACCAGATAAAATACGCTTATGCAGGTGATTTTTTCAATTTCTGATGTTCCATGTATACTTTATGATTCTTGTATATTGCAGATTTGTTGTCATATTTTGATATAGGTGAAAATTGAAAGTATATGTATTTGGGGGATATGTTTGTAGGTCACAAATGCAGACAATTATTACAATAGCATGCAAAGAGCTTGGCATAAAATCCTTACCAAGCAAAAGGGTATGTACTATTCAATTTCTTAAAGTAATTGATCTTTTAGTCCTATTGAATTCAGTATGAGGGCAAGATGTGACCCTTATCAAACCCTTCTAGTATGTCGTGTATGCACTTCTGAATAGGACTAGCAATACAAGGAGTAAGATTTTAACTTATTTTTTCCCTTAATTTACACTGTTATTCAATCCACCTACCAAACGTGTCATTCTGTATTTCAGTTAGGCTTAAAAATTCCAGTTTTGCTTCTAGTAACCATAGGATGTTCAATTATCTGGTTCCTTTGCCTTTCATCATTTAATTCAGCTTCATTTATCTGATCACTAAGAGTTTCCTCCTGAATTTGAATAAGGACTATTTTACCATCAGTATCTGTAATTTCATCTATCTGAGCCATTCTATTTTCAGCCAATTCTTGTTGTTCTGAACTGTGAAGTGCAGCTGTTGGAGTTGCTTCAGAGTGAACTCCATCAGTTGAGCCAACTTGCCTGCAGTTTTGAGGTGAATAGAAAGGTAGATAATGGACGATGGTTTCAAAATTTTGTGAGGTATTTCTTTTACCGAGAAAGGCTGACTTGAATGGGAATTCTTTTTCATTAAAGATTACATGTCTGGATATGTAAACTCTTCATGTTGGACTTAAACATTTGTACCCTTTGTGAGAATTACTTAAGCCAATGAAGACACACTTTATGGATTGAAAACTGAACTTATGTTCCTGATATGGCCTTAGGCAAGGGAAGCAGGCACAACCAAAGGTCTTAAGAAAACTATAGTCAACTTGTTCATTATTAAGAACCTGGTATGGTGCTTTCATTTTAAGAACATGAGTAGGTAATCTGTTAATCAGGAAAGTGGCTGTTTGAAAAGCTTCCCACCAATAGCGTAATGACATATTGGCTTGAGCAACGAGTGTCAATCCTGTTTCAGTTATGTGTCTGTGTTTTCTTTTAGCTCTTCCATTTTGAGCTAAAGTGTGAGTGCAGGATAACCTCATATCAATTCCAGAATTTAGAGCTAGGTCAGTGAAGGCCTTGAACTCACCTCTCCAATCAGTCTCGAAAGTTTTAATCTTCCTATCAAACTTATTTTCAACCAAATTTTTGAACTGAATGAATAGGTTTAGGGCATTTGATTTGTTTCTCATTGGATAAATCCATGTGAATCTGTTGTAGTCATCTATGAAAATGATATAGTATTTGAAACTTGAAGTAGAAGTTGTAGGTATAGGACCCTAAACGTCTGAGTAGATAAGATCTAAAGGAGCAAGAGCATATCACAAAAGTGACTGATTTCATTGATATTAAACTTTTCATTACAAAGCTTGAGTACTTGAGACATCATAGTGATGGTGGGATAGACAAGCCTCATGTGCCATTGCCTTAACCTTGACTCATTCGACTCAGCAACAAAAGTAGTAGGACTCAATTTATTGAAGTAAGCTGGTTTGGAGTAGGCTGACTGTTGGTAGGTGAATTCTTTAGTTTGGTTTGGCAGCTCAACCTGATAAAGCCCATCTTTAAGCTTCCCTTCCAGCAGCATTTCCTTCGTTCCTTTGTCCTTCACAACACAGAAGTTAGGATGAAATTCCATGAATACATTGTTATCTGAAGTTAACTAAGACACACTTATAAAATTTTTCTTAATTGAAGGCACCAGAAGCACATTGTTAAGAGCAAGAGATTTGTCACTCAAAGTGCACAAGTGATTGATACCAACATGTGAGATCTGTAATTTATTACCATTACCAACTGTTAGTTTCTTATTACTACCATACTCAATAACCTCAGACGGGTTCTTCTTCTATGCAGTGACATGGTTGCTGGCACCAGAATCCATGAACCAGGATGCATCTGCAACAGTGCTAGATGATGCTACAAATGCTGCTGGCTTTGGGGAGTTGTTCACAGGATGCTGGCTGGGTCTTCCCCTATAAATCTTTCATCATAATGATTAAAACACTTGTTATCAGAGTGATTATTTAAACCACAGATTTGGCATGACCCTCTGAATTCAGTTTGTTTGATAAATCTACCCCTGCTTCTTCTAATTCCCCTGCTGTTGTAGCTTCTTCCAGTAAAGTTAATTTTGCCTCCTCTGTTGGCATTTGGTTTAAGCACAAAGTTGGCTGAGGTTTGGCTTAAGTTAACTGAGACTAAGTTATTTTTCACAGAATTAAGGTGCTCCAGTCGACTTTCAAAGGTCATTAGGACAGATTGCAATTCATGCCAGCTAATGGACTCCTTGCCGTTGATTTGGACTACTGTGTGTGTATATTCTTCATCAAGTTCTGCAAGAACTTGTGTAACAAGATCATTGTGAGGGATGGTTTTCCCTGCAATTTCCAAGTTGTCGCTAGCTGTTTGATTGTGTTCAAGTATTGATCAATACTCATCAAGCTTTTCCTTGTCCTTTGGAGTTCACTTATGAGAAAAGTGACTCTAGATTTATTCATTACCCCAAAACTCTCTTGGACAGCATTCCAGAGGTTCTGTAAAGTTGTAGATCTCACTACTCTCATGGCTATTTCTGCAGTCATTGAAGAGTAGAGCCACCCCCATTAGGAGATGATTTGTGGACATCCATTTCCCATATTCAATGTTTGGCGCCATTTCTACTGTAACACTAGCAGGTCCTGTGGTCTGCGTTGCAAGAAATTCAGCTGGGCACGACATTGTTCCTGTGATGAATCCTTCAAGATTATGCCCCTTGATAATGGACATAACCATATTTTTCCACAGCAAGAAATTAGAGGCACTTGAGAAAGGCTAATTCCAAACATTGGTGTCTGATTTCCTCCCAGCATTGGAGGCATCAGAGTGTTTGATTCAGGTTGAACTGATTGGGCGTTAACATTGGATACGATATTAGCCATTAGTGGCTCTAATACCATGTTGAAATGATGAAGAGAATAGATAAAATAGTGCCAAAGATTAAAGAAGCTGAAGAAGATGAAATAGTATTGCAAAAGATATATATTATTGTACAGAGCTTGATACACTTATATACAAGAGTTTTGAGTGATCAACAAGCAAAAAATATAACTAATTATATGTAATCACGTGTAAGAATAAAACAGTTGCAACAAACAAGGGCTAGACCACAGGTGCAAGTTAGCATCAATCACACTCCATGTGATTCTTCAGCCTTCACGTTTAACCGCAAGGTGGAGTGTTGATGGCTCTTCTTAACATTTTGTACATCTTTTTTCACTCAACGACGCCGCCTTAGCTTTGTTTTGAAACTGTGGCAATTTATGCTCGCCTTACAATAAAGTTTTGTTTAAATGAGTATGTTTTGTATACTCCTTAGAGACCTCAATTATTGTAGATATTATGGGCCGGTAAAATTACCGTAAATCAAAATAAAAAATTGGACTAGACTGTTCGACTCTACTCCATCTTCACATTTTCATTTCGCCATCTATTATTTGGCAACTATGTCAAAATTTGATCACATCATGCCAATGCAGTAATGCTCACTACTCACTATACTGGATTTATTCTTCTCTTCACTAAAAGAAAACTTAGTCGGTGGGGATTAAATTCAGATTTTTAGTGAATTTTGATAAAAATGATAAAAAAGTTGTGAAACTCATGATATATGTGATTAAAATTAATTGTTGACTTAAACTTAAATTAAAATCTAAATTTTAAAAGAGAATAACTTTTATCTTACTCAAATTAAATATCATACTTACAATTTGGATTGTACTTATAAGTAACTTTATTTATAAGTAAACTTTTTACACAACCAAACTTGACTTGTCAATTTTTCTTTTTTTCCTTTTTAAAGAAAAACCTTGACCATATCACTATTTTCTTGTAAATAGTAAATGATTATCACGATGATATATTAGAAAAAATATTTATGGTTGTCGATTGGTTTAGTGTTATATTTATAATATATCAAATATTATATCAAATGAGAATTATCGTTTGGACGATTTTATCCATACTATAATTCAATTATTTCAATAACACCTTACTTTTCGTTTTTCAATATGTATTTAATTAATTTATTTTACCATTTAGGTGCCATTAATATTCATGTATATTTGACAGATTCATTTCACATGTGTATTTTTATTAATGTATGAATTTCGTATTATTAATTCTCAATTAATTAACATTCACATGTATTTAATTAATATTCATATTCATTTTTAGTATTATTAAATCTAATTATAGTTCATTAGAATTTCACATTCAAGAATGTATTTCATTATTCATGTCAATGTATGTTAATTAATATATAATTTTACTTAATTGAAATTAAATATCATATTAAGTAAGAATTATTTTTTAGATGATCTTAGTCCTACTATAATTTAATTATTTTAATAATACATTACTTTTATTTTTAATATATATTTAATTTATTTAACCATTTAATTACTATCAATGTACATATACATTTGATAAATTTATTTCACCTATTTACTTTTATTAATGTATGAATTCCCTATTATTAGTTCTCAATTAGTTAAAATTCACATTCATTTAATTAATATTCATTTCTATTTATACATTTCAGTGTTATTAATTATAATTATAAGTTAATTAAAATTTCACATTAAAGAATGTATTTCATTATTCAAGTTCATGTATGCTAATTAACATCCAATTTTACTTAATTGAAATTAAATATCATATCAAGTGAGAATTATTTTTTTAACGATTTTAATCCTATTATAATTCAATTATTTCAATAATACATTACTTTTCGTTTTTCAATATGTATTTAATTTATTTAACCATTTAGTTACCATCAATGTACATGTACATTTGAAAGATTTATTTAACTTGTTTACTTTCATTAATTTATGAATTTCTTATTATTAATTCTCAATTAATTAACACTCATATTCATTTAATTAATATTTATCTTCATTTATGCATTTCATTATTATTAATTCTAATTATAGGTTAATTTAAAATTTTACATTCAATAATGCATTTCATCTTTTACGTCCATGTATGTTAATTAACATCCAATTTTATTTAATTGAAAATTAAATAAATAATTTAACATTCATTGTCACGTATATATTTCCTAGTATTAATTCTAAAATAATTTACATTCACACATATTCAAATATTATTTTTACAACACTTATAAAACATTTCATAATAACGTGCAACACACGTTTAACGTTGACTAGTTTGATTAAAATATATCAATATTCGAAAGAGGAGTCAACTTTAGGATCACTCTATAATGCTGTCAAACCGATTCTTAATTAATAATTCTATAAATCAATTGGTAATATTAATTCAAATATGGTGAGTGATTATTATTATTATTATTATTATTATTATACAATAAGATTTAGTTAGCGTTCAACTAATGTATTTGGTACTTGATTAGGGTGTCAATCGATTTAGATCTTTGATAATTAAATATTATGGTTTACCAAATGTTAATTAGTTGATGTTACTAAACAAGAATCATAATCATCACGTTTGTGAGTTTTTAAATTAAAATCTAAGTGATTATAAATTATGAATTTTGCGTAGGGATGGCAACGGATCACGACGGGTCGAGGAGGGGTTGGAGCAACCTCCCCCGCCCCGCCGACAATTCCTCGTTTCGTCCCCACCTCGTTACCCGTTTAAGGCGAGGCGAGGCGAGGCGAGGCGAAGCGGTTCGGGTACTTTGCCCCGTTTATTATTCTATTTAATTTATTTTTTCAAATTTTTGATAATTCATTTTATTGCCCTCATTCATTAGACTAAGACAACAATATATTTTTTAATTTTTACTTATTTTTAAAAGTTAAATTATTCAAATATTTGATAAACTAAGACTTTTAATGTTTGTCATATTTTTTAAGATAATTTTAATTGCTATTTTATATTAAAACTAATGAAATTTCGTAACATTTTTCATTTAAAGTATTGAATCCACAAAAAAAAAAAAAAAATTTAAACGCGACGGGACACTCATTATCCGTCCCGGCCCCGAACTCACCCCGGGGCAAAGTTACCTGCCCCGAATACCCGATTAAGCAGGTAATCACCGCCCCGAATGGGGCAGGGCCCGCGAATATCGGGTTGTTTTGTTATCCCTAATTTTACGGGATAAAAAGCGAATCAATGGTGTTATATTCTTTTTGCTGATACAAGTATCATCTTGTATTATGATAAGACGTTATTTCTCTCGAATCAAAATGATCAAAATCTTTCACAATCTTGTCGAATTTACAGAGGGGTTATCTGTTAGATCTCTCCGCCAAAGCCGTAGTCGAGGAGGTGTAGTCAAACAGATAGCTCTGAAATCGAGTTCTCTACTTTTCTCTATAAAACTCCTGTTTGAGTAACATTAAAATTTTCATTTTCATTCTTCTACTCATTTTCAACATACATTCTTCAATAAAATAATATCTTCCATCACATCAATAACTTTTTCTTATTTTTCAACCACACATTCTCCATCAATTTATTATTCCAAAATACATTCTTCCAGAATAATGCGGCTCAAACACACTCAAAGATTCCTATATTTCAAAATCATACAAGCCTAAAATGCATCAAAACAAAGTATTTTGCTTTTTATTTTAGGCCATGCTACTTGTATATCGGGATTGACACTCCTGTGGCCGTGGATCCCTCTCCACCTCACAAGAGGGGGTTATAATTCCGATGTACAAATAGTATAGTCCTTTTAATTTTACGAGGAGAAACAATAATTTATTTAAACTCAAGTGAGAAAAGTCGTCCTTTAGTAAAAAAAGTAGACCGATTTGTCTGCTACCTGACAAATATTGATATTTCAAATCACATGCTGACGTGGAAAGGTCACAACATTTCACATGGCAGTTGACTAAAATGTTTCTCTAACTTGCGCCTCTGAGCGCAGTGCGCACCCCGTCCTCCCCATCTTCCGAAATCCTTGACCTGTGCTCTCTACGCACTTTACGCATCCAACTCTCTCCTTATAACCCCCGAACTCAGCTGTTAAATCTCCGTTGACTGAGAATAAAACCACTCACCTATTGATACACCCGTGTATAAATTTTATGATAAAGGCGTGGATATCAGTAATTTTCTGATAAGGGTCTTTGAATCTGTGAATTAAAAGGCTTCAAATTGGAAAGTTTGGATTTTCAAAATTAGGGTTACAAAGCTCAGATTTGCTGTATTTTCTAAATTTTGTTGGTGGTGTTGAAAAGTTTGACACATCTGGTCCGTAGGGTTTCAGCTCAATCAAGATTTTTTAACCTGGAGATTGAATGCAATGCATGATTGAGATAAGTAGTTTCTCCTATTCATTCAGGTTTGGGTGTCGAAGGTTTTTTCTTTGGTTTTCTTAATTTGATTAGTTAGTGTCGTATTTTAGTTGGATTTCTATGAAGTAATGAGCATTTGTAACAGCATGTGAAAATCGTGCAAAAATTATGATTTTCGGTGAATTTGTTTGATGTTCTGTGTATTGGATCGGGTGAAGTTAGTTATTTTTGAAGCTTAAAATTATGAAAAGATTGAGGTCAAGTGATGATCTTGACTCATATGGGGAGAAGGGTGTTATTAAAGACTGGGGAAGAAGGGAGGAGGATCCGGGTTTGCACCGCTCATCTTCTCACAGGAGCTCTTATTACAAGTCTTCTGAGAGTGGGAGAAAGGGGCTGTCGTCATCATCATCCAGGTATGATCGGTTAGAAGATGATCGGGACAGTTCAAGATCGGTCAGAAAGAGTTCAGATTATGACATGGATTGTTATGATAGAAGGAAGAGCTATGATCGGCATAGAGAGGGAAATGAGAGAGGGATTCTGAGTTCTTCGCCTCGGGTTGGGTACGGCATGGATCGGATTCATCGGTCTGAAAGCTTTTCAGGGCCTAGGAGGGAGTTTCCAAAAGGGTTTAGGTCAGAGAGTAAAAGGTCAAGGAGGGAGGGGAGTGTTTCATCATGGAGAAGGTTTAGTGAAGGGAAAGATGGAGATGATGGAAACAGAAGTAGCGGTAGTGAGTTAGCTAGAGGAAACAGAGTGGAGTTAGAGGATGTTGGTAAGGTGAAATCCCCCCCGGGACCAAGAGATGCAAAGTCTCCTGCTTGGTCGAAGGACTCTGTCAGCGATCAGTCCAAGAGTTTTGAAGTCAAAAGAAGTGAAGATTTACCTGTGGATAGTGGCGCCCCTAGCAGTGAAAGGGAAGAGGGGGAGCTGGAACCTGACCCTCAACCTGTGCTTTCTCCTAAGCAAGCGGCTGTTAAATTTAACTCCTCTCAGATGGAGCTCCATCATGAACATCACATTCAGGAAAAAGTTTTGCTGCAAAAAGAAAATTCCTCTCCTTTAGAAGTGGGAGATATGAGTAAAGTGGGTAGTCATGAGGAGCCAGCAGAAGTTGGAACATTGGAAGATGTTCAAGACATAACAAATAAAGTTATTGAGTTGCCGGACGTTAAGGACAGTTCACTCCTTGGGATAAGTGGAAGTGGAGATGAAAATGAGGCCTCAGGAGATAATGGTGGTGGTATTGATGAAGAAGAGGCTAGAAGAGGAAGCTATGATAAGGAGGATGCAGACACTACATTTGCTGAAAAGCCATCAACTGTACAAAAGGAACAAGGGGAAGACAAAGGTACTGATCTTGATGTTAAGGCAGCTGATACTGATGTGCCAAAAGTAAACAAGGGGTTTGCTGAAGAAACTGCAGTGCCCTTGAAAGAGGAGACAGCCCAAAATTTGAAGGATAAGGGCAAAAACATTGCTGTCTCACCCTCAAATGGTACTCATCTATTGGAATCTGGTTTCGAGGTTGGAAACAAATCAAGGGGCCTCACAACATTTGAAGATGATGGTTTTGAAGGACCTATTACTAGAGGATTTGAATTTTTCTCCAATGATCCAGTTACGAAGCATGAGAAAGTCGAGCAATCACCTCAGAACACGAATATAGATGAAAAACTTGCTCTTGACCTTTGTCTTAGCTTGCCAAATGTTTTATTGCCTATTGGTGCCCAAAATAGAAGCCAGGATCCTGGTTCTCCTAGTCATGCAAGGAGTGCTCAGTCCTTTCCTAGCACATTTCACACAAATTCTGATGGATTTACTGCATCTATGTCTTTTTCGGGTTCTCAGCAGTTCACTCACAACCCTAGCTGTTCCCTGACTTACGATGCATATGATTATGAGAAATCTGTTGGTAGTCCCATATTTCAGGGAGTGGATTGGAAAGCTCTGTCTTCAGATGACCAAAAGAACAAAGAAGTTCCAATCTATCAAAGCATTTCTATAGGAAATAGCTTGCACCATCAGTCTCAAGCTTCTCAAGGAAATTCAAGTGGACAACCTGTATTACATGTAAGAGCTGTAGAGGGAAGCTCAAAATTACCCATTGGCCTAGATAGGCAATTAAGTGTTACTAAACATTTACGTGGAGTGCAATCTCTGCAACTAAATGATATTAGATCTCCTTCACATAGTATTGGATCTCATGAAAATAGACCTGAATATAGCAAAGACAGGAGACCTGTGATGAAAAATAGAGATAACGCTAGTTCACATAGGATCAGTAACCCAGAGAGAAAAGAGCAAGCACTGGTGGTTGGAGCTGACTTTG